>JAUZSU010074544.1:0-20496 GCA_034780255.1 Parotocinclus maculicauda | reverse complement strand
GCTATTTTGTTAAAATAAATATATAAACATATAAATATATATATATATATATATATATATATATATATATATATATATGTATATGTGTATATATGTATTGTAAGCAAATTGCGCAAATTGCATGCACATCATTACAACATTACATCATTACATGCTTACCAGGTTTCCTACACTGAGCACGTTCTGAAATTCGTCAGTCATAGGATAATGCTCCATAGCCATAAAAACTGTGTTCAAAACAATACATATTGTGATGGCTAAATCCACAAATGGGTCCATCACTATTAGATTCACTATTTCCTTTATTTTCAGCCAGAGTGGACAGCACTCCCAGATCAGAAATATATTGGCAAATTTATACCAGCATGGTGGGCACTTTCTTTGAGACTCTTCAAGTTCTGTATGAGAGAGAACATATGAAAAAAAGTTGTTGGCATTTATATTGCAGAAAATAACTCCATAAGAATGACCAGGATCATTCAATGCACAATACCCTCCACCAGTGTATTAGTAATGACAGTCATCACGCTGTTGGCTCGCTCTTTCTGTCCGAAAGATGTGTTAAGTTGGTCCACTGACACCATCAGAGAGCCTGAATGTTTTTTCTTTACATCAACTTCAGTGGCCTATAGAGTAAGGGCATGAGGAAAAAGAGGGCAATAAAAGTGTAAGAGGGGCAAGAACACACACCAATAAATGTACATACAGTGAGAGCAGCACATGGTACACGCCCAAAACAATGTTGAAATGATGTGCCTAAATGTTACCTACGCAACTCTTCTAACCATTCTGCAGATTTCAGTCACTCAATGACTTACTTATTTAAATGAGTAAGGATGGTTTACAGTATTCACTTCCATAGGTCACTTGCAACCAGTTTTAGTTTACATACAAAAACCTTCACAGTAAAACACATTAAAACGACTCTATTTCACATTTTAATCCTGCTTTTGTCTGGTCAGGATTACAAAAGGGGATCTGATTCCTACCTACAGATAAGCCCTCAATTAGACAAATCTAATGTGATGACTGACTTGGCCTAAATGAATCACCAGGATTAAAGCTAAAATCCCTCAAGTCGTGGGCTAACATACTACCACCTAAGTAAATAAAGTCAGATTTATTCCTATACCACGTTTTACAATGGAGCATTATCTCAAAAAAGTTTTACATTTCATGTGATCTTTTAATATCTAAGGCCAATCCCAAACTGAGCAAGCGTAGGGCAAGCACAGTCAATCCTGAATGTCTAATTTATAAAATTTTACAAAAGATTGGCCTTGCATTTTAAACAAAGCTTCATTTAATAAGACTAGAAACATTGATCTGCATATTGAATTCCAATCAGTATTGTCTGTTCTACCACACCACCAACAGACATTTTGTTCAATCATCACTGCCTATTTCGGTTTTCAAACTGTAAACACTGAATTAAAGAGCTATATTTCATTCATACAACGGTATAAAAGTTAGGAAACCAGTCTCCATTAATCCAAAATTCAACATGCAAAAACATGCAATAAGTAAGATAAAATGTCATGTCAAACACTGTACAGAACTTTAAGGCCCAGTCTCCACTTTCACAACTGACACCATCTATGACAGATTAACTTTATTAATGTGAGGTTTGCAAAAAAAATGTCCTTTGTAAATACAAGTACTGTCACATGTTAAAAGGTCACTTAATACCACTATTAGTGAGGTCTGGATCTCGTAGCACTTGTAAATCAGTTGTATAAATGGCACACAAAATGCAATTCCTCATTTGACTGGGCAAGCACACTTTTATTAATCACAACATTACAATAGACTAAAGTGTTGGTAAAGTTGCTAAGCTCTGTGGAGACTAGGCCAGAAAACATGCAAAGATCAAACAGACAAGATAAAGGCAACGCCTTTAAAGAGAGTATAAGGATGTCAGTCTATCATGCCAGCTAATAGGATGAAAACATTGTTACTGGGAAGGTTAGAAACAATTTCTCTTGGAACACATTTAATCTGGGGAAAGAGGAAGTCAAGACTGGTAAAAGCAGATAAAGATTGCATACAGGGCCTACACTTGCAAGTCCATGAAATATGTGAACATGGTAAAAAGGGAAGGGGTCAAATGAAATGGACTTTAATAAGGTTACATGGGTGCTGATAATATAGGACAGAAAGCAGCACAGAAGGGTTAATGATAACTTTGATTTTTGTTTGGCTGATTATCTTGGCCATATGAGGGATAGTATCTTACAAAAAAACACTAAAGGTTGGGAGACAGGAGGGGTTAACATAGAGAGTATGAGCAACGAGCTCTTATTTTTAACTGGTTGTGCCATTCAAGTAAGCACATTTCGGGCAGAAACCAGAAAGAGAAGGAGGAATCAGGGTCAAAATGCATTTGCAAAAATTGAATCAGGGTCAAGATCCACAACTAATGTCATGCCTATACTGTTAACCTTCCCCTGTGGACGTCCTTACACTGTCATCAGAGGCTGCCTTATCTATTTTCACCTCAGGCAGAAGGCGGCCGGGCCCAAGCCCGATCAGTGAAACCACGCCGTTGCAGTCGACTGTGCTGTTCCTCTTGCAACCAGAGTGGGGTGCGAGCGGATTAATGCGTGATGAACCCTGGCTGTAGCCACTGTAGCTGTTGCGTCGGTATGGGATGAAAAGGGAGCCACGGCGGTCCTCACTCTCCTCCACGGTACTGTGCTCATCATCTGCAAACTCATTTTCAGAGCCAACGTCCCGTGGACGGTGCTTGAAACTGAAGATGCTACTGCGACTGTTATGCCGGGACATGAAGGGTGACCCAGGTATACTCAGAAGTGACTGGAGAATGGAAAAAAGAAAAGATTCAGACCAAGATAAGCACAAAATAATGCATTCAATTTCAAAGTGTAAATAATTCAAACTTTTCTCTCATCTAGAAAGTAGTGCTTTAGGAATTACAAAAAGCAGTCAATAATGTTTTTAGAGAAAATGTATATACAGTATGTTATATAATAGCCGTTGTTTCCATCTAACATACTGCAGTGTTCAGTCTCATCAAAATCCACATTTAAGACAGACTACTAGGTAAAAAACAGTATTACAGTGTTAAATGTTTACAGAAATTTACTGATGCTAGCTGTGCAGAATGCTAGCTGCTCGCTCAGGCATTTTCAATGCAGTGGGTCTGAACAGCCTCTCCCTAATGAGCCAGTTGACCACTGCAGACTTGACACAGCAGAGTCCAAGCACCTCTCAGCAAAGTCTATTCACTGCCCTTAAAGAGAAGAGTAGGATTGATCTGGTAAAATGGAACAGATCTGCATTGCTGCACTTGCACATATGAAGGAAGGTCAATAACCAGATCTAGCTAGTACACTAATAATTTTAACTACAGGCATAATGTCTTACAAGCTTGGTGTCATAAACTAGGCTTATCATTATCATTAGGTTTATCATTGTTTTAGATTAAACCTAGAGATAACGTTTTTCAAAAAGGCTAAAGAGAAATTTGGTTTTCTAACTATCAGAGCAGCTTGTGTTTTCATAAGTCTTCAGTAGTTACTTTGGGTGGAGTTTGGTCTGTGGCCACAGACTGTACATTTACAGGGGTTCAACATTCTAGCTAAGCACAGGCAAAGTACTGCTTTCAGCAGGAGATGAAAGATTTATAGATGCAGAATGAATAATTCAAACAGAGCCAGAGACAGGTTATTGTCCCCAGACCGCACCCCACTTTCTTCCTCAAAAGCACAGGCATAGATTTAGAATAAAAACAGTTGCTGATGCAGTCCTCAGAGTTTCTCACAACTCACAAAAGCAAATCACAAAAGTAACAATTAGAGATTGAAGAAACTGTTTATTCAAAGACCGTGTTTGTAGTCTGTATTGTTCCTGTTCATATGCATTTAAATTAACCCACAGCTGTATCTCTCGCTCTGACCCAAGTTGTCAATGTAATAGAGAGATATGACGTAAAAGGGAATCCTTCCACTGCATATTTTTTAACATAATTCAAATATAAATACTGAACTACAAACTGTAGATACTGGTAGATACCAATAATGTGGATAGATGAATAGTCATAAATGCATGGGATCTCTGTGCTGGTGCACTTTGTCTAATCAGAATAGTCAAATGGACGATGACTCTGCAAAAAAGGGGAATTAACAGACAATATGGAAGCTGGGGAAAGAGAGATGCGGCCGTCTGTGAGGACCGTAATTTTACTACCATCAACGGACAACTGCAACTGTTATTCATAACAGCTAAGAACTGATGTTACAATCTTTTTATTTTGTTTTCTTTTGGTACTGCTTTTATTAGCTGATTGTAAATGCTATGAAGCTCACATATTGTAGTTTATATACTTATTATTGTTTTAATTTATTTGTGACTATAAAGCCTTTTAAATATATATACAAATAAATACTAATAAATACAAATGAATACCCTATCCAGTGTCATCTAAGCCATAACATCTTCTCTTAGATGAAAACAAACCCTGTTTCATTCTTATTTCCTTCTTGTAAAAAAGCTGTGAAATTTAATTCAGTGTCAATAGGTTGCACACACATTTGCAGATGCTGGCCAGAGCTGTGTCCGGGGCATGCGCAACCTTAAATTAAAAAAATATGGGTCGCTTCACCTTAGGCTTGTGTCTTTGCCTTTTACACACTGAAAATTCCAGTTTAATGATGTTAAGCACTGTAGACCCTGCATCTTTGTTTCTCAAAGACCTTTCTTTGATACTGCTGTCAGAAAAATGACATCACAAAGTGAGAAAATTGTGTTGTGTTTTTGTGCTATAGCAAAAAAATCAAAGGACGTTATAGAATTTGGGACACTTTTACTAATATACCACAAATTTGTCACATCTTGGTCTATTCAAAAGCTCAAGAGGTCCTTGGGGAAAGGAAAAGGAAAAAAACACAAACATTTATCAACAAACTAATACACAGTTAATGGACGAGTGAGACACTGAAGGAATCCTTACCTAATAGTGGTGTGGTTTTTGAGGTTAGGGGAGACTTAACCAAATATCATTGAAGAAATTACACTGCTCACAAACAATATTTTAAAATGAAATATCCCCTAAGGAAATATGTCCTTAGTATTTAAGGTTTTTACCTAGGGAGTTTACAGATACATGGAGAAATCATTAGATCTGTCCGAGACAGTTGTGCTGAACTTTGTTTAGTGCTGTGCATTGGGATAGTGGTTTTAAGCAGGTAGCAGAATTAAAAATGGCAGCTTAACACCAATGCAGTTTTATATGAATTAAATATCATTTTAATAAAATTTGTATAATAAATAATCCTTCATTAATTCTTGTTCTAATTGCTCAGAATACTCTATTTTAATTGCAGATTACAATTAAATAAAAGGTTTTATACATAAATATGTTTTGTGTGTGTGTGTGTGTGTGTGTGTGTATGTGTGTGTGTGTGTGTGTGTCTGCTATCACCTGATTCATTATGGAGGTCTTCCTGCCAAGCCTGTTGTCTGGAAATCGAAAACGACTCCTTTTGCTGCCTTCATCTGACTCAGATTTGACTGCTTTCTCAATGTCCCCTTTCTCCTTCTCTTGCTCCTTCTTCCACTTTTTCTTTCTGTTCCGTCGTTCCTTAGCACTTTTAGAGCTCAATTTGGACACCTCTGAGGAGCTGCGGGACAGGTGTCCTCCACCATCACCCTCAACAGCATCCTCTGATACTGTACCTGCTGATGTGGCCATAGCTTGAGCCTGAGATCAACAACAAGAAACAGGTGAAAGAGAGAACAGTTTACTAATATCTAAGCCTAAGAAATGCCATTTATTCATGTGAATGTAGTAAACAAAATAAAGGTTTATAAGGATTTTTTAAATAAATATTTTTACTTTTTTACCTTGAGTACATTTAGTAGCATGTACCTTTTTACTTCTACCTCAGTAAAATGCATACGCCATATTTAAGTACTTTAACACATTAGTAGTACTTAAGTAAAGAACTTGCATCCTTCTCCCACGAATGTTGGATTCTAGTAGATTCAGCTATTTTTCTAAAACATAAAATAAGCCATACAGTCTTCTCCATTCACCAGACAAATACTGGACGTAGAATGGATAATAATTAAGAGTTCAAGCTTTTGCTATGAAACTGCTATCAAATTAGAGCTATAGCAAACTAGAACTCTCTCAGACAACTTTAAATCTACATTCACAGTGCAGGAAAAATAGACTCGTATGAACTTTTTTGGATAATTTGTTTAAATCGTGTTTTTAATGCAGCCTGTATCTGAAGCTAGTTTCACCAGATTATGCTCTTGAGTTGAATCTGCATGACATGAACATTGAGCTTGTCAGCTATCATGTTCAATCAGAAAAACAAAATAGAAAAAAGGTAAAGACTGCTTAACTAAAGTTGTTGTTCCGATTAATGGGTAGTGAATGGCATGTCAGAATTCATAGGCATACAACAGGAACAATGCAGCAAACGATGACCCAGCTTTGGTGGGTTTTTCTATAGATAAATTTGGATGCAAGAGCAGTGATGGGACAGGGCAGTGGATGGATTAACAGACACAGAATTAATCAAAGACTTTAGAATGTTAAAAGGGCAAGGTTTAACTTAAGTATCTATGTGTGCAACTTTTTTTAAGATTAGATTTGTGAAGTAAGAGACTATTTAATTTGGCCCATACATGGTAAATAGTAAATAGAGGTTTAGTGGTTAATTTCATGGCATCTAATTTTTTAAGCATTTCCAAGTCATTACTTTGTTTGATTACTCATGAGTTTTGCAAACCCGCTTGTTATGTTCTAATGTCTGACTACACCACACTACTCCAAACATTTGGGAGGTCCTACAATTCTTTTAAAAGTATGAATTCCTACAGAGAGATGGCGCTGTTGATGTTAAAGTTATGCAAATTCTATGCCACACAGATAATCATCATGTCAGTACCATATTTGAAAGTGGCCTGGGTCCAAAAAAGTCACACCGCCAGGAACAAAAACATGTCATATATGGGTAAAACAACCTAAATACAGCCACTTTTAAATTTAAATTGTGTAAAATCGTGTTGCTGTGAAGTGAAAATGTCCATTCACAGCAACAGCTCATGATAGCCCAAATGCATAGTGCCAATTGTAAAGTTTGGTGGTGGAGAAATAATGCTCTATGGGTGTTTTTCAAGCTTTAGTCTCTGACACTGTTACAGTCAATGGAAATCATATTGCTTTGAAATTTGTGAAAACAGTTTATGAAATACAGTACTTTTCCTCTACAAGTTTTGTAAATGTCCTATGGACAGACAGGCCTACATAGAACTCTGACCTTACTCTCATTTAACACTGATATGAACTGGAACAGTCAGCCAATATTGCCCAGTATCCATTCAAAATGCTTCATAAATGCTTGTAATGAATCCTTGTAGTCATTTCCAAAATCTAATGGCAAGCCTTCACAGAATAATGTAGGCTGAAATTTAAGTAAAATATTATAGATAGAGTTATTTAACAACAAACATTGTGGCAAGGGAAAGAAAAAAGGACTGCCATTAAAAATTATAATTAAAAATGTGATGTTCTGTTGAAATATAGCGTAAGTGTGCATGTGTAAATACCTGAGCCTCTTCTTGCTGTTTCTTGAGCTGTTCCAGCATGGCTTTAAACTCTTCCTCTTTCCGCTGAGCCTCCTCAATTGTGGCCTGGTTCTGCTCCTCATAGGCCATAGCCACTACAGCCAGGATCAGATTTACCAAATAGAAGGAGCCCACAAAAATTACAAGCACAAAAAAGATCATATACGTCTTTCCTGCCGCTCGGAGGGTCTGAGAGATAAAGAGAGAAAGTTAGTGAGATTTGGAGACTATTAATAAACAACCCCAAAAAACATATTTTAAGTGTGGTGAACAGGAATGGCAACATTACGAATTGGTAAATGCTTTAAATGTGAAATGCAGGAATGGATGTTTAATAACTGAATTAAAGTTGACATATTTCAGGTCCATACTGTCTGTAATTAAATAAATGTAAATATTATATGCATTTCTTGCTTTTTTCTGATTTGAAGTTGTAGTATTTTTGTAATAAAGAAATAATACAATAATACACTTGTTTAAAAATAAGTGTCCATTAGCAGGTGAGATTATTGTGTTTGAACTTATATATATGTTTACGTATATATGTTTAACTTTACCAAATATCTTTAAAGAACACTTGGTTATGGCATACTCATTTTTCACCTCATAACTGACCATTGAAGACCTGGCAGTACCCAGTTTAATTGTAGAAACACACATGTAGCCTGTCATACATTTTCATGACATTCCATATCACCGGGGTGTTTTTTTTTCTTATGAATTCATCACTGGCAACATATTCTTATGAATTATGTGACAAAAATATATAGGAAACCATGTGGATTGTTGCAAGACATAGAGGCAGGAAGGTTTGTTTTAGACATGTTTGGTGTATAACATGAATAACAGATGCCCGAGTTATTCCTAGTAGGTCTATATTTAATAACCCTCTGTGAATATAGTATAATGTTAAAACCATGCATTTCTTCATTTGATGCTTTTTGCATCTTGTGAATTAGATACTGATCTTACATGTTCAATAAATATTTAAAACAAAAACATATGGATTGGTTACGGATTGCTTCAGATTTGTTCACGATTGAATCTTAGCGCAATGAGTGCTTAAACTACCCTTATAACTGTGAACTTACGACGTTTTAATCTTTAATGTGCCTTCTAATTTACAAAAAATAATGAACAGTCCTAATATTAGCACTAGCATGCCAATGTATAAACCTAAACCAGACAAGAGCATCTACTGCCAAGATATTTTTTACAAACACAGAAAATTTGGAAGCTTGTTTAAAACTAAGATCAAACCTTCAGACAAAAGACATTAGGCAAACAGTTATAATCAGGGAATTGAAGCGATGTGAATACATACCAGTTGGTAGAGATTTTCCCAGAAGTCTTGTGTCATGAGTCGGAAGAGAGCAAGGAAGGCCCAACCAAATGAGTCGAAGCTGGTGTACCCATAATTTGGATTACGACCTGCCTTCATACAGGTGTAACCTTCTGGACAGCGCCTACACATACACACATTACGTACTCAATATTGTGTGCCTGTTTAAATGACTGTTCAGTTTGTACTTTACTGTTATACCTGATAAATATTAATTCAACATATTTGTCAATGATAATATATTTTAGTTCCTTTCTGTGACTTGTGTTTAACAAAAAGTGTGTGTTTATGTGTCTCACCCAGAATCAGAGCTGTTTCCACATAGCAAAGCATCTAACATATCTGGCAGGAAGTAGAAGTTAGCTAAAAAGTAAAAGCAAAAGAACTTGGCTGAGCACAACTTAACACCTTTAACATTATTTTCCTCAAATATTTAATTTTAAACTATTAAAATCATGTTAAATATGCTGAAACAATTAGGCGTTTTTGTCAAATGCCCACACATAACACGATTGATGTGTCTGAGGTTGGTCAAGGGAACATAGCACTAGCACTGCAACAGTGACACCTGGTGGCCCTGCGATGGTGTCTCTTCCAGGGCACACTAACACCTGTGCACTTTGATCAGGAATTTAAAATAAAATTGTGTTAGAATAGTTAGAATTAGAATGTTAGAATAAAATGTGTGGAAAAAAAAGAAAAATGCTGAAAACTGAAGATGAAGATGAAGACTGAAGATGTGATATTTATTTTGTCAAAAAAGGAACTTTTTTAAATGTTTTTAAAAAATTTACACCATTGTCGAAAACCGTTAACATTCGAGCTGAACAGTTAAGGGTTAAGGACATTGCTTAAGGGCCCAACAGTGGCAGCTTTGTGGAAGACTGAAACTTAAATCCATGATAGTCCAGTATACTGAGTCCCCTGTGAACCTCCCCTATTGTGTAAATATGTTTTTTTCCATGTTAAACCATATTATTGTTGATGGGAGAAGAAGATTTGTATATATACTACTTTAAGGTGTCAAATATACTTACTATCATTCATGATGTATTAGTTAAAGTCAAAGCCCCTGCTCCCATTGGGCAAATATGTGACTGTGAAGTTGCTGATTGGCCAGATCACACATTTTTGCCGGAGATTGCCCATGAAGAGCTGAAGGCCAATCAGGGCAAAAACACTTAGACAAAAGACAGTCAGAATCATCACATCAGACAGCTTCTTCACTGATTGGATCAAAGCCCCCACAATGGTCTTCAGTCCTGAGAATAGATGACAAGCACACAAACACATATATCGTGGTGTTGTACTTGCTTAGCACACACCTGTTTGCTTTTAAGTGGCTATGATACAATTATACATAAACATAAGTTTTTCATACTGAACATACCAACAGAACATATAAACACAGGTACACACACACAAACAGTTATACAATGCAATACAATATAACATTGACTTTTATTTTATTGCAGACTATATGAGCCCAATATTTTTAATGTTGTGTCTGGTCAACTTTATTGCATTCGTTCATATATGTTAAAAAAAACATTTCAATGTTACTAGTTTATTTCAAACTTCCACAGTGCATATTATAATTCAAGCATTTAATTAATGTGGAGCAAGTTCAGTGCAAAAAGGTAAGGACATGAGCCTACACTAAGGGCCCATGATCTCCATTTCCCATCATTCATCAGTAGCTGATATAACCACATTGGCAACAGATTACTTTAACAAACCTTTTGTCTAGTACTGTAATAGTTACAATAAAAAATAAACACACTTAAAAACATATATTGTGATAAGATGAATCAGTGTTCTAGAATCGTATTGGAAGAAATGAACAATGTGGGCTTCGTACCAAAGACAAATAGGACCATCCAGACTGTTATCAGCAACAAGTCCAAAAGTCTATGTGAACAATATTTGAGAGAAAAAGCTCTTTTGTGTACATAGAAAAAGTCATAGATCTTTGAGTTCAGCTCATGAGAAATGGGAGCAAAAACAATAGTGCTGCATTTGTTCAGTATATTTTTCAACCAAACCCTAAAAAAACACATGCAGCACACATTACACATCACTAGGCCAGTCCATTACCCATATGAATGTATGGAAACTTTTGGACAGTGTTAGGAGAAGGAATGGCAACATTACAAAGTTATAAATGATTCAGCATGCCATTTTTTATGTGTTGTAAGACTAAAATGCGGGAATGGATGTTTATTAACAAATGTTACAGTTGATTAACAAAAGCTGACCAGACAAAACATATTATGGGTTTGTACTGTCTGCCGTGAAACAAATATCAAAGTAAATGTAAGAAATACTACATTTTGCTGCACGTTCTGTACTCTCCCAACTTTTTTGTGATATAGGGTTGTAAAATACACAGAATATATCAACTAAAAAGTACATTCTAAAACCACAATAAATATCTGGATTGTATGTTTAATGATTAACCAATAAACAATTAACAGCTAGGTCACCCCATTGGTTATTAATTTAATCTCCATTAGGGTACAATTAATATTTAAAATAGTTGCTTTATCATTTAAATTAAGAAATGTTTTGTGATTCAGTTTCATGCACTATACTGCACAGGTTTGTAAATACAATAAAAGAGGTTACCAAAAAGAGAGCTATCAACAGTAGAAGTGTCAAAATACTTTACATTTCTAGATTTTACAAACCATTTAGTTAAAACACACAGATTCAGACCAGTGGATAAAATTTGAATGATATTTAACTACTTAGTAGAGTTATAAGATTTTTTCATTTTCTAGTAATATCACTTAGAATTTATCATTTTCAAAATTCTAAACAAATTCTAAACAGTAGGAAACAACATTGCAGAACAAGGTTCATTAACCCTTTAAATTGAGTCTGTAAAGTAGATTAGACTAACTTGTAACCTCTCTCACACACACATTGTGCATACAAAAACAATAAGGACTTGTCCTATTAGTAAATCTACTATATAAGTGTTTTTCACAAAATAAACAAAAGTCCAGTTACTCCTCATGGAGTCTCCACACAAGATGATTCATGTAGAATCCTTGTAGAATCATTGTGGCTTTACTAGCACAATACTCCTAGTATTGGGGTAGCTCAATATTTAGTTGTTAATAATTAACATAAAATAAAGGAAATAACCATTGCCACAGGGGAAATCACCCATAACCCTTTCATTTGCTAAAACACCACAATTACCCCATAAATATATAGGCTATCAATATGCAAATATAAATGTAATGTGTTTGGGTAGAACAGATTATTTTCCCCGCATCACATACAGTACCTATAGAAAATCTACATACCCATTTGAAATACAGTAGTCACTGTTTTGTCTTACAACAATCAGGTAATTAGAAAAAAGGAAACATCAATCTGTTTGGATATCTCTCTTTTTTAGATTGGAGTCCATCCATCATAGACTGTGGATGGAAACTTCAAGTTTAACTCTTCAGATTTTCTATCGAACTTAATTCGGCACTTTTATGGACGGAAGGACACTGAAGGACATTCACCTTCCTACCTACTGTTTTTGTTTTGGTTGCTTATTTGTTTGTTTGCTTGTTTTAGAGTTATGCTGGAAAGTGAACCTGCCCATTTTTATCTGTCTAGCAGAGGGTCATATGTTTTCATCAAGAATTTTAATGTACTTGGTAGCATCCAATTTCTCTTGGGTCTATAGGTTTAGATAGAATCATTGATGTTCTACCTTAATTACTATGTGAATTCATATATTGCTCCTATATTAATGCATACAGACATGCCCATGATGATTCGCAATGTATTTCATGTATGAATTAAATATTTTGTATTTATATTTTATAAATGAGTTATTTGTACATATCTCGTCTAATGTTTCTGTTAAAAACAGCTTTATTGACTTTGGTTGTATGCATGAAACAGTTTTCTGCTTTTTAAATGCAGTTTACTGACTGCATTTTAGCACTGTCTAGTAGCATTAATACGAAGCTACAACTTTAAGATTGTCCAAAATTTTGGGAGCTTCAAAAACAGACAGATACTGTATTTTATATTTATCACAGCATGTACAGAAACTTCTTAACTCTGCAATCTTAGTACTTTAGTTATGTGGTTGTCAATTTCAGTTAAGACTAAAGCTAGGACAGCAGAATAACAGTTCAAAACTTAAGTTTCCTAAATTCAGATAAGAAATTAGTATAACAGAAGAATTAAATCTTCCTTAAAATTTGTAAATATGGTCCAGTTTTAGGGCAAACCCAGTGCTGTCTTAATTTTTAATGTCTTACTTCAATAGCAACTTAGCGTTTAAGATTGTGGTGGCATTACCTTTATTCATCATAAAACGATGACTACAGACAGAAAATGATCAAAACAGATCAAAATAGGAAAATAGGTTCAAAAGGTATGTTGTGTTTGCAAAAAAATAACAATGCTGATAAGGAATTACCAGCTCTCTCTGGCCATTATATTACAGTTTTTCAATTTATGAGTTGTTACTCGCTCAATACAACTTTATCAACAAAGTTTTAGGATTTGTATTAGCATAACAGGCAGCCTCACAACAAGGGTGAAGTGGCCTATGTCCTTTCTGTGTGAAGTCTGCACGTCCTCCTCATTTCTGTGTGGGTTAACTCCAGGTACTCCGGTTTCCTCCCACAGTTCAAACACATGCGTGCTAGGTCATTCGGTCACTCTAAATTGGAATTCATTTGAGGGCGTAATGGCCTGCCCGCCTAGGCGGGGTTAAATAATGGTTAAAACACCACTGCAGTGTTGTGACAAGTGATGTCTACAAGTCTTAAAGACTGGTCAGTCAAGGTGATCAAGGTGAAGGTGATTAGCATAACAATTGCAATTGTTATTGTAAGTATATTACATGTATTACATGTATATTTGCACTCAAAAGTCAAATTATTTTGTCTACATATCCAGTAACTTCACATAAATACTAAAGGCTATTTTTTTACTGGCAACTAGTATAAAGCTTAGCAGAATTAAGGCAGCCTCTCTGGTAATGACATGCAATTTTTCAATGCCAGTGCAGAAGCTTATTTCTGCAGTTTCACACACAGGTGATTTCCAAAACCTGAATGTTACATATTCATCTAAATTAACTTGGTCGTTTTAAACATCAAATAACTGGTTGGGGATCTCAGGTATATTTTAACTATTTGCAGGACTGAGAATCCATGATGAGTAGGATACCAACAAATTGGTATACTACAGGAATTTAAAAACTCTGTCTACATTTGTCTGGTTTTCGTTATTGTATAATCTGAATATGACAATTTATGAACATAAGTGACTTTCTTAAGTCACATGTATGGAAAGTGTTATGTGAATAGGTTTCAAAAACCATGATAGGAATAATTTCCCCTGTGTATAAACTAAAGTATTTCTCTCTTAATTATGATGTCATAGGCTGGCACCTCATCTAAATATGCCCCAGGTCTATGTCTAAGTAAATACTTTTTCAGCTTTAAATATGGTTTTCGGAATACAGTCGGAGATGCAGGAGGACACCAATGTTTAAAAAAAAAATGACTTGCCCCAATGTATATATAAATATATATAAATATAATGCATGTGGAGACCCAGAGGAGACAAATATAGAATGCAATATTACATGCACATGAACACACACATAAAATACATTTAATATTTAACACGTATTAAAGATAATGTAAGGCCACTCACAGAAAGCAGAAAGCCAAGACAGAAGAAGGAAGAGGAGAGGAAGACAGGCAAAGGGAGGAAGTGTTTGCATGCAGGTCATTTAAACGCCAAGGCTGAAGGCAGCAACATCATCATCACCTCATCATCATGGTGACGCCATTAAAACTGATTATTCATATCCAAAAACATTTAACCTGATAGTTTACCAGCACATATCTTGCTGTTTTAGCAATATCAGATAAATGAAGAGCTCCAGTGTCAAAATTATCATTTTCAGTCCCTCATAATAACTACAGCATGCTATCCACAGTTGGATACTTTGGGTGAAAAGAACTTTTGCCGTGTTTGGTCTACTATCTCTTTCACTCACATACACCTATACATTAAATCCTGTCAATATTATATTCAGACGCTCGTCTTTTCAGTCCACTCAGAGTTTAAAAATACGGTGTTCCAACGGCTAAAAACACAAGGATGCAAAAATTTGAGAAAAGCCTGTTATGAAAAAGTACAAAAGAAAGACAAATTAAAAGCATGTGTCTCCAAAAGCATCATGCAGCAATGTGTTCAACTAGGCTTGGCAGTCTTGGTCAGCAAACAACATTATCAGACAACATCAGTGACTGCTAGAATCAAGAAATGAAATGCAAAGAAATGCCATTATGCTTCAATTATTTTATTTTTCTGAGTTCCGTGTAGTGTTTTTTGGGGGGGGTTGCTCTTGTTCTTGTTATTGCTTTGTTTTCTGAAGCAGAACTCATCACAAAAGGAACCACAAATGAAAATTACACAAAATAATTGTACTTTTCATGAACATACTCATTAATCATTTAGAGTCCAGAATTGAAATTGTATGGAACAATTGTATTAGCCGTAATAAAGCTTTTTTAGTAGCAGTAATGGTTCCTATTAAATGATGGTCAGATTCAGACAGAGAATTGTAGAAGAAATCTTATGCATGAACAGGCCTCTTCAATGGTAACAACTAGACTCTAACTTGTCTATCTGAATCCTTAGTTAACCTTTGCTGTTATTAATTTACTAATTTGGTTTACCTAATCGTCTAATTCCTTCATCAAACTTCTATAAACTTTTTTCTATTTAAAAAATTGTCAATTAGCAAAGATCCATTCAATGATTAATTGAAAAATAAACAAGTGGGTTCAGTAACTAAATGAAAAGCAAATGTATGTACTTACAAAATAGAGTTAAACAGTCATGGCCAAAAGTTTTCGGAATGGTTTTCACAAAGTTTGCTGCATCACTTCTTTATGGTGGCAATATTTATGAACTCTAGATTGTAAAGAGTGATCAGATGAATTGCAATTAATTGCAAAGTAATTCCCCACAATGTAGAATGCAGCTACAGTTTGCTCAGGAATGGCAGAGGACAGGTGTAAGTGCATCTAAACACATAGTGAGACGAAGGCATTTGTAGGATGGCTTGGTGTCACACAGGGCAGTAAAGAAGCCAGTTGTCTTCAAGAAAAACTTCAAGGACAGACTTACATTCTTCTGGGAATATGGAAATTATTATGCAGAGGACTGGGGTAAAGCTCCCTTTAGATTGTTTGGGACATCTGGAAAAATTACTGTTTGGAGAAGGGGAGTGGTATCAAAACATCCTCCACCAACAACCTCTCCCAGCAATCCAGGAGCAATTTGGAGCAAAGAAAAGTCGCGTGTTAAACAAAACATAGAAATTTTGGGTCCATGGCCAAGAAAGTCCCCAGATCTCAGTGCCATTGAGAACCCAGGGTTAATCCTTAAAAATAGGGTGGACAAACAAAAACCGATACTGCAATCAACACCACTGATTAGAGTTGGTGTGTTTTCACCAATTAAGCTTTTGCCTAGAAGCTGATATACAGCATGCCAAGACAAATTGCAGAAGTCTTAAATAAGGGTAAACAATGTATATTTTAAGACTTTGCTTAAACTGGATGTATTTGTCAATAAGAATATGTATATTGCTTATAGTTGTACTTCATTATACCATGTAGACATCTGACATAAGGTTCTTAAAAAAAACGAGGAAGCAAACATTGTGAAAACCAAAATTTGTGCCATTCTCTAAACATCTGGCCATGACTGTATATGTTTTAGAAGTACACAATTTTCATATAATTATGGTCCTATGAGTAGTAACCAAAGTGGAAGCAACTGATTTTTAAAAAGTGTATGTCTGTTAACCTTTTATCCTTCTATATCTGGCCATAGTGGTTTGACAGCAGACTGCAAAGCCTATCAAAAATGTATTGCTACCATTTTTGATTGTTTTGGTAAAAATAAATTAAAATAATAACAAATGTATAATTTCTCCAGCATCCTCTTGTTCAAAATTCTAAGTACAAAAAAGATAAATACAAAAAAACGAGAAGAATGACAAAAATCAAACTTGTCGATATTAATCATTTGCATCAGCGTGAGAAACAGATCAGCCTTCGTGTTTAAACGCTTTCTCACCTGGTATGACAGAAATAGTTTTGAGAGCTCGTAGAACCCTGAAGGTTCTCAGGGCTGACACATTCCCCAGGTCCACAAACTCTGTTATATATCTGTAACAAGGGAGGATCACACACAGAACAAACACGATGACACAACACACACAACACGACACCACACGACACAACACTACCACCAGCACCACCACTGAACTAGGAGAAAGACATCACAAACAGCCTGTTCAACGAAGGAAAAAAATGAAGGGAGGAAGAAAGAACAGAGGAACGCAGGAAAAGAGACAGCGAGCGGCACCCTCTGATGGCTCCAGGGCCTGCTGGACTCTTACCTGGGATCACAGCAACAGTTTTCAAAGCCCTCAGCACCCTGAATGTGCGAAGAGCTGACACATTGCCTAGGTTTACAAACTCTGTTATATACCTGCAGAATGGATGGCAACAGTTACCCGTTAGAAATAGGAGCACTGTAATGAAGAGGGCATTTCAGAAAATTGTGTTTTATAAAGATATAATTATATCATTTTTAAAGATGAACATTCAAAAATCTCTGTATTCTCAGGTGTACCTTCATCTGAGGAGACCACCATAGAAAGTGTTAATAAAGCACATGTACAGTACATGTTAAATGTACTGCTCAGAACAATTAGGGGATACTTCCAAATGAAAGCTCCTTTTATGAATCCCCAATTTTTGTGAGCAGTGTAATTCTTATTAATTTACATTTACTGTATAGAAAGACATCAAAAAATGACAATTAAAATGCCTGATTTGGTGTAGAAGGGCAAAGTAACATACATGTAGGAGTAAGCAATATAGCAAATTAATGACACCATGTGATCAGAAGCTATGATATAAGCTATATAAGGGATGGTCATTTGAAGCTCAGCTACAAGGTGACAGATGGATGCGTAGTCAAACGTAGTCCATTCCTTTGTGCGAATTAATTCTTGCTATTTGCCGCCTGCTGGTAAAGAATGTGGTTGGTAGCCACAGGTTGTATGGAGGAGGCACTCACTAATCTACAGCCCTCCTGACACAATGCACTTTACTAGTACTGTAGTTGCTAGGTCCTCCACAATCTCTAACAAAAACTGTACATCATGAGTGGTTATTCAGAAACTTTTTGTATCGAAGATCAACGGCCACTAACTCACATTTATTATAGGTTCACATTCTGCACAGCCAAATGTAAAGTAGAGATCATATGAGTAGCATCTTGTTTCAAAATTATTATTTTAATAACTGCTTTGCATGGTTGAATAGCAGTTAACAATATGTGTCGATTTTGTAAAACCGGGTGCACGCTATCTTTCAAACAAATTATCTTCATAATGCGCACATAATCCAGGGTGATAGGTGACCCTAGTAATATCTCCTTAATGTTATGTACTGTAATATATTTTATTCACCAGGTCATTTATGAAGAGAAATGGCAATAAAACATGCATTATGTAAACATTGCAATATGAATCAGATACGTTTTACTCTGGGTTAAGCCTGGCTTTTGCACTGTCAAATTTGCTTCAGAAAGTCAGTAGAAAAAGTGCATTGTAAAAAGTGTTTTGTAGTTTTTTTATCTGTATCGAAATTATAGATTATTTAAAGTTAACATGTTAAATGTGTGCAGTACTGCTCTGCTACTCAGAGGATAATTAAAATCTCTCAGTTAATCTTTCTTAACTGAAAGAAGTGATGCTTGCATTTTGTTGTTGTTTAACATAATGTAATGTTTAGCATTTAACACTGACTGAAAGGCCTTCCTCAAACCTGAGGTAGCATTCATAACTACACATTTAGGAGTAAATGGTATGTCAGTGGTAGCACCAAATTTAAGGTACTATCTTGCCATACTACTTAATAGTTCTCTTATCGGTGCTGTTAACTAATTTTAGCATAGCAGTATACTGAAAGCTCCCAACCATGTTGATATGTCCTAATGAAGTCAGTCGTTCCTGCTACACTGAATACACTGCTCCCAAAATTAGGGGATATTTTATTTAAAAATAACCCCTCATTTTTGTGAGAAGTATATTTCCAATTATCATAAATGCTTATCCAACCACCTAAAGGCTTTTGGAGTCTGTTCATAAACCAGCATAAACCATATATTGCAAATATGTAAGGAGCAAATATGTGTGATACTCTAGAATAATGACTGAAGTCTAAAGTCAGGTGTTTACAGTCAATGGGATGGAAATGACTAGTAAGTGGGCACATTTTTGTGTATATAAAGAACAAGAATTTAACAAAGTTAACCCCAGGAGGGATCAACAAACAAAGACCACATCATGAGCAATGCGTGTATTACTCCATGAGGTCACAAAGGAACCCGCTGGAACTTTTAAGCAACTAAAGCACTCAAGCATTGGCTGATGTTAACGTTCATGAGCCCACGTGGTAAACACTTAAGAACAGCAGAAGAGGTATCAAAAACACTGGATTCCAGCATAAGAAACCTTATCTATGAAACGTAAATTTGCAGTACCATGATTTTGGCTTGACTTGCTGCATCTGGACAAGGACCGCTTGCCATGATTTTTGGAACTATGAATTCTCAAATTATACCAGCAAATTCCCAAGGAAAACATTATGACTTATGTCCATGAACTGAATGGGTAATATGGGCAAAACAATCGCCCCATGGGTAAAGAAGAAAAATTCTAATGGCTTAGGTTTTAGGCTTAAGTACAGATCAGAACTCTATAAAGAATATTATAACAAATATTTTTCTAAATTAAACTAGCTGGGAAAAAAATTAAACTACTGTTTGAAGCCATTACCATTGAATGGACCATCAGTGGAACTTACAAGACTGAAACATTTAAGGAAAGGCTATCCCATACTATGTTACTTTAACTTTTTTTTATTCTTGCTAAATTTCCTGACCATTTTTGCTGCTAAGAATATAAAAAATGCTATTTATTTTGCAACTGTGTGATGGCCCATTTGTTTACTTGGAGTGTACTTTTAGGACTAAGTTATATTATAAAAATGGGTTCTCAAAAAAATATATAAGGTTTTCAAACTTGCTGGCATCTCTGTAATTACTTACAGTGTTCTATAAAAATGTATGCAGTATAATTTGCAGAAATTTTATAAATTTCAGAAGATGCTTTGCACAAAGGTTGGGTACATTTTTTGTGATTTGGTAAGCAGTACACAAACTTTTGCATTAGGCTATACTGAGGACTGTCATGATACTATTAGACATGCATTCTGTTGATACAATTCTTCACAGTGTCAATGCTGTACTCTCGCACTGCCAATTCCTAAACCGGATGACATTTCCCTGGTAACAAAATAAAACCAAATCCGACTCTTTATTTTCCTTCAGCGTCTTACACTCTCACACACACACACACACACACACACACGCACACACACACACACACACACACACACACACACACCCACACACAA
>JAUZSU010074434.1:0-20499 GCA_034780255.1 Parotocinclus maculicauda | reverse complement strand
TATACGTGTAAATCGTACAATAAAGGTTTAATAAACATTTAATATGTTACATAGCACATCCCGTCTTGTAACATAGGTCATGTTTGTTTAATCGGACCAGCCGCTTATTAGGATCAAAACGATCGCCTTTCGATGTGGTCCCATTAATCGGATTCGACTGTATATGCATAATTGTAATACAATACCAGCAAACAGTAATAAATAAACATAATAAACCATTAATAAATATGTTATTATTATTTTCCACAGGTAGCCAATCAAGATAAAAAAAATATATGGAGGCCTCTCATGTCTCTTGATCATTTTGATCTTGATTGTCTTGATTAAGTTTAGTGGACATGATTGGAAAACATACAAAACTCGCTATTTAAGTAAGGTCTCACAGCTGACGATGCATGTCAGAGCAAAAATGTTGACATGAGGAGGAAATAACTGCCTCAGAGACAGGATTGTGTGGGTTGTGGTTATTTTCTTAACTTTTTCCATTTATTTATTTCTTTTTTTTGCTCAATTTAAAAATTTTAATTCATTATTTTAATACTGAGCAACCAAGAGGAACAGAAGCAATTTATCATTTAGGGTGGGGAAATACATCGTCAGAACTTCTACTAAAATCTAATAAATACTAACTTCTAACAAAGACCGTCATTAAAAAAGTAAAATGTAGGTATTTAAAGTATGTGTAACCTTCAGCAGCCATGAAAGTATATTTTCAAAATGACACACACTTTAATTATTTGAGTGACACATTTGAGTCACCAATAATGTGTATATATATATATATATATCAAATTTCAATCAAAACACTTTATACCAAAAGATAGATAGAATAACATTCACTTTTGACAAGCAGACAATTTTTATTTATTTTATATTTATTTGTCCACATTGTTCCCAAATACAGTAAAAGTGTATAAGCATTTACAGAGTTTTATCGAAGGCCATTCAAATGTATTTTCACAGAATGTCATTTCCCACAGCTTAAATGAACAGGATGAATGCTTGTTGTTTGAGGTCACTACATGGTCTCATGGTAACTGTTCATGTTTATTGTTGATATGATATAATGTCATTATGTAAGGCTCTTTTCTTTTTTTTTTTTAAAAGCAATTTTCTTTTTCCTCTCGGCAGTCAACTGCATGACTTCTGGCGTCTGGACTACTGGGAGGACGACCTCAGGAGAAGGCGGCGGTTCATCCGCAACCCCTTTGGCTCCACCCATTTGGACATCATGTGCAAGTCACTGGAGGACTACGGTGAGTAATCCTGCCAAGAGCCAATCGAACTCTGGACGGACTCATTATGCACAGATTACAGTTGAGTGACATCACTATTTGATGTGAGTGGTGCACTGGCCTGTTTGAGAGCATCGTCTCTATCAACTCTGATCCACGCTGGGATGCGGTGAGCACTTGCTGAGCTGAGAAATGGTTCGTTCTTAGTTTTTATTGGTTGCATATTTACGAGCCATGTCAGCTGAACATGGCAGTGGAATTTTATGGCAGATTTCATTTGCCGGCAACACGCGTGGTTGAGGGGCAAATTTGCATCTGGTTTCACTGTTTCAAACCCTCAGCCTTTCCCTCTTTGACCCGTTTGATCTCCTAGCGCTAGGCCAGTTGATTTGGCTCTGTGTCATGCAACACTGCCTTTTAAAATGAAACGGTTCAATACTATTAACCGCTGCAGGCTCTCCTGCTCTAAACCCTTCAGGGTGAATAAGGGAACGGAGCATGTATTAAAAGCACGAGGGGCAAATCTATAGATTTACAACAGCAGTGGATTTGATTGTCTTCTTTGCCCATGTGAATGGATTTTCTTATGGAAATCTCCCTGGAGAAAAAAATTGAGAACGCAATTATAAAACCATCCGAAATGCAAAGAAAAGACATGAAACTCTTTGCTAATCCCATATACAAATCTGTACTAAAACCAATTCCTCGTAAATGGGTTTAGCCATATAATAAGTGCTGTTTTTTTATGGATGCTTTGTTTTGTTTTGTTGGGTTTTTTTTTTGTTTTTTAGTTTGTCCCACTTGTGGAACTTGGATGTTCTCTGTGGAAAACAGAAAAGAAAAGTATCAAGGAGAACTTCTTAAGAAACGTTTAAAGCTCCAAAGGACCTTTTTGGACTAGGGATTATTTGTGCTGTATCTCTCTGCATCTCTGTACATGCACATATCTTCTTGTATTGTGGGAGGAAATTGATTACTGCAACTCGCCTAGCACTCAAATCAAAAACCTTGATCGAAAGCTCTTAATCTACATCTGAAAATTGAAAAACTGACATTGTCAACTGTCCAATTTACATTGACTGGATGTTATAAGCAGAGGTGGCAAAAGTTCTTTACCTAGGTACAAGTACTACTAATCTGTTAAAAAGTACTCAACTAAAAGTTGAATTATGACCTTTGTAGTTTACTCAAGTAGACATTCTGCTAAATGTATAACATAACAATGTATAACAGTACATTCTGCTAAATGTACTTAAAGTAAAAAAACAAAATTAGGTGAAAAGTATTTTTATCTGGATGTAAATGTTCTCCATAAAAGAAACAGGATGCATACTGGTTTGTACTACAACTGCATTAATTGTCTGCAAAAAATGGCATTATTATCTTAAACTATCCACAGCAAAAACATTCAAAAAATGACACAAGGAAACAAAATATACAAAATTTTAAATGCAAGCTGCTAAATCTCTCATAGCAAGACATTGGAATATTCAGCAATGCACTAAATCATGATATTTAACCCAAACAATAGTTATCATCGTCACCCTGAGACTATAACCTAAACATTTGCTCTGCAATAAATACTTTTAATCCCAATTAAAAGTGCTCATACATGCCTCATTCATTTACCTTGCTGTGCCCCCAATGTTTTGATACCTCCATGTTTGAGAGTGCATGCAGACATGATTGACAGTGGTTTAGGTAGGAGAGGCCAGCCAGGGTAACTGGTGCTGTAGAAGCTACCCCTGTTCAGCCTTAAGATTGTGTCTCATCCAGAGAAAATGTATGCTTGACCACTTTTTTCTGAGGATGGTACACAGTAGTAGCAGTTATTTAGGTTTGTGGGGCTTTTTTTGTTGTTGTTCAGCACTAGCACATACATGCATTCACTAGCCACTTTATTAGGTACACCTTCTTGTGTGCACTCATTGTCCATTTGATCAAATCCACTTACCACCACAACATCAGTTTCAGTTTGCGGTGTGGGGAATGATCCATCACCCAAATAGAACCTGATCTTTTGGGGTCCTGACCATTAAAGAACAGAGTAAAGGGTATATAAAGACTAGAAGTAAACAAAGAATATATAAAGAAACAAACAGACTGGTTTGTTATAATAGCTAAAGGGTTTGATCATAAAACAAAACCATGAAAGCATTAAAGTGTGAAGTTTTAAAGACAGCATCCTAAAGGTTTATTACAGTTATTACGTTTGATGGAAGGTAAGGAAACCCTGTCCTATATATTTATAAAAAATCTATAAACCCTATCCTATATACAAAAAAAATTAGATAGATAGATGGATGGATGAATGGATGGATATAACTCGTTTTTGGAAGAGAAATCTGCTGTTCGAACCATGTGCCTGCATTTGGTTTGCTTCAGGCAAGCCGTGTCAGATGGCCGCTGTAAGGAACACACGCACGCACGCACACACGCGCGCACACGGAGGGTATATGCCTACCAGCTGCTCTGTGATCTGCAGGTGGCCTCTGTTCAGAACCAGCCCCAGTAATTACCACTGAGATTTTCTTCTTTCTTCTTCATCTCCATTTTTCCTATGAACATATTTTGAACATTAAGTTGGCTGGACTTGAAAGGCCGTTCGTGACTCAAGCAGAAGGAAAGCCTAGTTATGTTTAGATAGATTGCACTGGATTATTTTGCATCTGAGAAATAAGTCCTATAAGGCCAATACTCCTATAGATTGTTCAGGTCTTTTTGACTACTCTATATAGTATAAAAGAAATATGAACACAATGCCAAATCCATTTCATACACAAACCTTATTGTGTGTGTGTGTGTGTGTGTGTGTGTGTGTGTGTGTGTGTTTGTGAAAAAGTTATTTTTTAAAAAAAGCTATGTTCAGCCAAACAAGTGGACAATATAAACTTCTACAGATTACATGTATTGCCTTTTTAAAAAACGATACCTTTTAATAGTTTTTTTTTCCCTTTTATCTTCTTTTAATATTTGAAACCACATGAAAGCTGTTGTCGCTTGTGCCAAGGGACTGTGTGTTAGTGTGTTTTTGACAGACTTGCACAGAATGATTGCTGCAACTTGTGATGATTGCTAGTCTGGTCTGATTAGACACTGGATTTTGCCACAAGAGGGTGTGAAAATGCTTCCCCGCTGCCCTATAAAAAGGTTCTCAGTGGCTATTTTTGGGTAGTGTACCTATTGCTGAGGTATTTCACTGCTCTATGATGCATTAAAAATATGTTGCCCGGTTGACAGATTTTGAGAGAGGGTGCATGATTGGACTGAGAGAAGCAGGATGGTCATTTTGAAGAATTGCCTTCCTTGTAGGCCTTTATGTCCTAACTGTTCTGTGGTGTTGGGAGCAGTGGTTACATGGGGGCACACACACACACACACACACATGGTGAACAGGTTTTGGGCAACCCAGACAGACCATATGTAGAGAAGATTGTTTGATCCACCGACAAGCACAAGCAACATCAACAGTTTTGTTGTCCACCTTCCAGACAGTTTTATGTCCACTTTTCAAAGACCTGTGTCCATAGCATCAAAAATGGCATTAGTAGCTTTAAACAAAATGACTGACATTAAATTTGCAGAACTATTATTTCTCCTAGATGTGAATATATTTAACATAAACATACAGTTTGTATTTCCACTTAAGAAACTTGTATAAATAAAAATACATCAGTTAAGTACATAAATAAATGTTTTAGAGCTTTTTTAGTACAGTAGTGTAACAGGCTGATTTGCTCTCTCTCTCTCTTTCTCTCTCTCTCTTTCTATCTTTATCTCTTTGCATTTGTATCCCTTTCCATGATGCCTCAGCTTTAGAAACTAGTTTTCAAATAAAAATCAATCAGAAAGTGTTCGATGATTGACTGAATCACAGCTCTAGCACATGTACTTCAGTTTTAGATCCTGCCCAGCATCAGATTCAGCCAAACGATAATCAGTGTTTAGTAAAACTTTATGTACTTGCAGTTGCACTGCTGAGTGTCATTACAGCTGCTGTACAGCAAATGTCCCAACATTGTTAGAAAGCACTGACATTTTTCACGGTGTGAGGACATGTTGCTGGTGCCCACCAGGAAAAGGTTTTTTTTCTCGTTTATTTTTACAAAAATTGTAACTTTTTTGAAAACCAAATGACTAAAAAGATGCTTAAGGTTACTGAAGCTAGAGGTAGATGTAACTGTATGAGTAGCATTAATAAGCTGCAGGTCCCCACAATGATAGCAGTACTTTGTGCATGCTATATACATACAGTATGTACACACACAAGGACACACAAAATAACGTACAACAATACAAGGAGATTTTTTTGTCTTTACTGTTTTAGAACTATTAAAATAAGAACTCTTTGTGACCCTTCAATTCATCTGTAAAATGCAATTCTTCTTTTTTTGCAGTTACTATACTAAAAATAATGAGTGACTCATTATCATTTCAACCCACCGTTACAGTTACGGCTAAGAATGCCATGCCACCAAAATGTACGGCAATTTTTGCAGAGGATACGAGATGTGTATCAGACATTTTTACATTATTCTATCTAATATTTGATTTATTTTACTGCTGGCTTATATGCTATAGTCTTAAATTATTTGTTTTATTCTACTTCTTATTCATAAATAATATAAATATTTAATTGTCCCTACATATTACACAGTATTTTATTTGTTGTTGTTTTTTTATATGAAATCTGTTTAGTTAAACTATGACTGTAAATTGAATTAATTAATTATATAAATGAGTTTAATTCTTAAATGTAAAATCGAGGTCACCCATGAAGGTCTGCTCCTTTTTTGTGTCTTGGTCCTCTTAAGATTTCTTCCTTATAATGTTTAGAGAGTTTTTCCTTTCCACTGTCACCCTAGGCTTGCTCATTTTGGGATTGGCCTTAGATAATATAATATAATATATATAACATTTATAAAGCTGCTATGAGACCATGCTCCATTTAAAAAAGCGCTATAGAAATAAATCTGACTTGACTTAACATCATCTGGAATTAACACATACTTAGAGCTCGGATATCAGGAGAGCAACATAGTGATCAGTGATTTCCTAATATAACCTGAAACATAACCAGGAACAGATATTTAGTTACATGAGCAGAAGAAATATAGTCCGTTTAAATCCTCTCGAGAAATCATTAAATTTCTCTCAATACATTTATTTAGACAGTAGTACATATTCCAAAATGTACGTATTCCTTCACTCATTTCAATGGATTCATCTATTGCTGGTTTCTCTGTTGGTATTTTGGGAGAATGGGTGTGCTGTGATTGAGAACAGTTCTCTCTAAGGCTCTAATTACAGAAATAATGCACAAGCTGGTCTTGTGAAATCTCGAAATGATCCACACAAGGTCAGAAGGAGAGTAACTGCTAATGGCTTACTACAGAAGAAGATTTTTTACTGTCGATTATATTATTACTAAGATTATTTATATATATATATATATATATATAAGCCACCAGCACATTACTGATGCCATTGACAAAGTATTAGGGATTACATTTGCATTTACAGTATTTAGCACATGCCCTTATTCGGAGTGACTTACAAAAGTATTAAAGTGTGTGTATAAATGTTTTCAGTATATTTGTGAAAATGCTGAGTTTCGTACATTTACTTTGGTTTTTTATTTCATTGCTGACAGTATGATCCTGAGATATGTCATGTTTTGTCTGGTCAACTTTATTTAATCCATTCCCGCATTTCAGGTCCAGGCCTGCAACACACTTCAAAAAAGATGGGGTAGTGAAGCATTTAACACTTTAATAATATTACCATTGTTTCTACCAACAATTTATAGATGTTTTGGCACTGAAGATACCAAGCGATTCAGTGTTTCAGGTGATATTTTGTCCCATTCTTCCTGTAAATGTTTTAAGATGTGCAACAGTACAGGATCGTTTATCACTTTTTTTTTATTTTGATTTTTTTCACACATTCTGTTTTGAAGACAGGTAAGGATTGCGAGCAGGCTAGTCCAGTACACCAACTTTCTTGTACTGCAGCCATGTCTTTGGTTTTGTGTCCAGCATTTGGTTTTGCATTGTCTTGTAGAAAAATGCATGGACATAAATGGAAAAGATGATGCATCGAAAGTAGCATATGTTGCTGTAAGATATCAATGTACTTTTCTGCAGTAATGCTGCCATCACAGAAGTGTAAATGACCCTTTCCAACACAACCCCTTACCATGACAAAGCCATTTCTATTAAAACCAATCTGGAATACCGATTCATCTGACCACAATACACGTTTCCATGGTGTGATGGTCCATCCCAGAGGCCTCTGAACCCAGAGGAGTCAACACTACTTCTGGACGTAGTTAACATAGAACTTTTTGATTGAAATGCAGGAATCACTAAGTTCACCACAGAATTATGACATTTCTTGTGTTCTTATTGTCTGCCATGAACTAAAATTAAAATAAAAGTAAGGAACACTGCATTTTTTTAAATTGCAATTTCAATACCAACCCAACTATTTCTGATTTGAGGTTGCTACAAAACTAAAAATGTGTAGAATACTCTACTACTTGCATACTGTCCCAAAAGAGAAAATTAAAAAAAATATTAAATTGCAGTACAGTAGACTGCAGTTTGTAGGGTGCAAAATGCTGAACACACACCCCCTTCACCTTTTTCTTCTTGTGACCTTCCCAGAAATCGCACCAAGTTTTCGTATTTAATTACAAAAAAGTGGGTCTGCTGGCTCAGTGGTAAGAGCCAGCTACTGGAAATGGCAGTTTGTGAGGGTCTGAGTTGGACTGGTGCCCTGCCACAGGTGTACCTTCTGTACCCAGTGCATTCTAGGTTAGGCTCCAAACCTGTCTCTATGACCACTGACCAGGATAAGAAGGGCTAATACAGTGAAACAGGCACATGATTTACAACAAATGTTATGGGTAGAAAAACAGTCGGCTGCTTGGGCGCTGTATCAGCCTCATATTTTCATTGCATTTAGAGTTAGAAGGAAATAATGTAAATTCGATTTTTTCCAACAATTTCTTTAACCACCATTTAGTCAGTTTGATTTTACTTTAATAACGAAACCAAGTCAAACTTGGAAAACATACTGGAGTAGTGAGGAATGCAAGCAGTAGATCCATTTAGGAAGAAAAAATCTCAGAAGTCGTTCAGGTCCCACAGCTGCTTTAGTTACTGTGTAAAGGTAGGTGGTTAGACGGAAACTTCCACTAAGGGTAAACGTAAATACAGCTTGGAGCTTTTGATGAATAGCTCAGATCAAATCTCTGGAGTCTGAAGGTGCTCGGATTTATCCGGAGTGACATATTTTTAAACTACTTGTCAGATTGTCAGATGTGTGCGCTTACAGATTTCCATCTCCCTCCTGAGTGATAGGATATGAGAGTTGATTTAGTTTCTCAAAAATAACATTATTATATCTAATGCAGTGTGATTTATTAGCATTTTCCTTGGCCGTATTGGGTTTTGCACGTTAATAAGACCTCCAGCTTGGACCGCGTGATTAAACAGCCAGCCATGTGGATTTCCCCCCCTGCTTTTCCAGAGCCCCTTACCTTTTTGTTGGTGGTGAGAAAATGTGTTTGTGGGAAAATGTGCATTAAAGCTTCACCTCTCCGTCTATTAGGCGCGCTGACAATATAACGAGCCATTTCTTTGCAAGCCTCTGCCCGCGATTGCTTCTCCCCTTACCGGCTGCGTCTGAGTATATTGTTAGCAGAGTGGGATTGGGCAAGCATGAAATGGGAGATGGGTTAATATTGATCCTGCTCTTTAACAGCCTGTTCTGCCTCCAGGTGTCCTTGCAGTCTCATTTTCAGGTGAGCAGTTCCATCGTGACCCACCGATCCCCATCGGACAGAGATCTTTATAGCTTGTTAAGCCAGTGTTTGTAAGTATGGAGGGGGTGCAGACTGACACTAAAGGAAGGAGTAGTTGTTACGATACTCTCAATTTTATGGCCCTGTCCAGCAAGTGCCATTGTTTCAAATAATAAAGTCCATAAAGGAAAATGTGTTCACTCAGCAAATGTTGGTCACTACAGGGCAGTAACACCAGCATGTGTTGTGTTTAGGACACTGATATGCTGGTCAGCGAACTTTAACAGCAAGTTGTTTTAAAGAGTCCAAGTCAAGACCAAGACTTTTAGTAACCGACACCAAAACCAGATTAGAATATTTTTCATTATGTAAGAATAACATGAACAAAAGGGGGAAATGTAATTAGATTTTAATTCACTTTACATTATATTATATAATAACATTATTCCACCCATCCATGCATTATCTTCAGCTTAATCCACACAGGGCCAGCCAGTGGCCACCCAGCAACACTGGGCACTAGGGCAGGAACAACCCCAGACGGGGCGCCAATCCATCGTGGGCACACACACACACAGTCACACACTAAGGATCACTTTAGAGACACTAATTAACCTAACGCGCATGTCTTTGGACTGTGGGAGGAAACCAGAGTATACCCAGAATATACCCAGACATGGGGAGGACATGCAGATGCCACACAGAAAGGACCCAGGCCGCTCCACCCAGGGACTGAACCCGGGACCTTCTTGCTGTGAGGCAGTGATGATAATTTATAATAATTTACAATAACATATATTTTGTAATATGTAACATTAAATTATATTTAACATAAAATTGTTAATTATTATTATATTCTAGTCTTTTTGTATCAAACCTAATCAGGGATCACTACATAAAATCAACTGAATACAGTCAGCAATAATCATTCTATCCATTTTATTATTAAATGTGAAAACATAATAACTCTACATTTTGCGGACATGGTAATGTGAGAGGCTAAATATATTTTCACAATAAAATGTGTTCACTAACTGGATACTAAAAATACCAAAAGTCTTGATCAATTCTGATTGCTGCTATTCTGTATCTACAGAAAAAAAAAAGTTTAGAATTAACGATAGACTAACTGGTTGGTCTCGACAACAGTTCCGATTTCACCTTACTTTAAAACTGAGACAAGACCGAGTCCAAATAAGTTTGAGACCGACAAGAGACCAAGACCAGAGACCAAGACCAGGCTGTAAAACTAAGCAAGACTATTCAAATTCACAAGTTAAACCAGCACTAATCAGAATAAACTAACTTCAGCAAATATGGAACATGGAACTTATGCGCTTTTGCTAACTTGCCAACATCCAAAGCACAACAAATAAATGACCGTTGCTGTTTTTGTTATATTTAGCAGGAAAATTAAGCCTAACATACTAGTAATATCTTCTAGTAACCTGCCTATATTACCAATTAAATCTCTGTACATAATGTCTTTACTTTTTCACTTCTTACCTCAGTGATGCAGTGATCTTTGATATGCTGTGCCTTTTAAAATCATCATTCTTAATTCATGAGCGCTTTCTGTTTTCTGCTTAGGCCTGTGCAATGTCTTGCTAGTTTATCCAGCTGGAGCAAATCCAGAAATCATAAAAAGACAAAAGCTAATGGCTTGAAAACAGAAGGAAGAGTATATGCTAGCTTTTCCCTAATGTCTTTATCAGTGGTTTTACATCACAGTCCAAATGAGCTTTATAAGTAATATGTTACTTTAAACAAAGTTTTGAAGCTCAAACTCAAACTAACTTGGATTTAAAAATATCACGTATTCCCACAGTACACTAAAATTGAGGTAGCCTTAGCTTTAGCAGGGTCTGGCTATGAGATTTTATATATTATTCAAAGACGTAATAACTTTTTTCCATAAAAAGAGGCAACGTTTTACGGTCTGTCAGGGAAATGGTTGAATTATGATTGTTTTTATGGATGTTTTGTACTGTTTATGGTAGGTTAGTTTACTAGCAACCTCATGAATCAGGTCGATAAGTGATGAACGTTTTCCCAATGTACAGATCTTTTAGCACTTCTTTTTAAATTGTTACTTTTTTTAAAACTTACACAATTAATGTGGATGTTATATGCCTCAGCAAGTGTGAAGTCTCTTTTGAATGAGAAGCTGTTTTTCTATTTTATAAATTGTAGAAGAGGAATAAAAACAACAATCGAACCCTAGATTTGACATTTGCATTACAACTTAAAACATGGTGATGTTACTACGTCATCTGTAGCTTTGTGATTGTTTACGTTAAAGAAATACTGTAATAGGCAAGCTGTTGGTCCGAAACCATGGGAGAATTAGCGCAGCTGTTGCATTTAATTACTAAACCTTAATAATATTCAAATATATATATATATATATATAGAACCAAGTAAAAAAGATGTCTAAACTAGTAGGTTTAGTTTGATGAGACAAAATCTGTCAGAATATCATTTTCTTTTAATCATTGCATCATCAAACCAGTGTTGTTCTTTTATTTATAGTAGTTTATGGTTGAGATTTACAGCATTTCTAAAGGATGTAGGTTCGTTTGCTAGCAACCACATGAATCAGGTCAATAAGTGAGGAACATTTTCCCAATGTACAGATCTTTTAGCACTTTTTTAAAATCGTTGTATTAGTGTTAATTATTATTGCTCCTTGATTTACATAAAGTTGAATAGCATTTATAACGAAGTGAAGAAACAGAAACCTTGTTGCTAACCCTGGATAAAATTAGTCATGGCGAGCTATTTTCAAAGTTCACACAACTTTTTTGTGAACTTTCTTCAGTTCCTATTTCTGTAACTTGATGCTACCAAGCTGGAGTTGCATTTTTTTTGCATGGTATTGTTCTTATAGTGCTTTGAAAACCTGCTGTACAGTTATACATGGCACCAGATTGTGTGTGTTTATGAAAAGTATTTTATTATTTCTCTGGAGCATATTCAAAAACCATAAACAGACAAAGACGGATCACAAACAGAGGAAATGAAAATGGACAACGACTGCATGAGTCACGTTTCAAAACAGATCATACATTATGTATCAGAAATGTTCCTTGTTCTAGAGCATGGCAGTGTCAGAGCAATCAGCTGTACTGGCTCCGAATGTGACATTTTATTAGGAAAGCGTTACCAAAACCCGTTGCTGGTTTCTGATTTCATTCTGAAGAGTAAAGGAACAAGGGAAATGGATGCCGCCAAGTCCCTGGTGTGTGATAGATGAGCGTTGCTCTTTTAGGCATTTTAATGCGCTTGCGTAAGCCAGTATGAGGATATCCAACATTTCTCTACTATAATATTTCAATTTGCTGCGCGGACAGATACGCAGCGGGAAATATTTAAAGGTACACATCGGGTGCAGTCAGTACTTAAGCAGAACATTATGTCACTCCTTTTTCCACTCTTGGATAGCATAGGCTAATAATCACAAGCTCTGCAGAAACACATGCTCTTTGACCACAGCGAAGCAATAAAAGCGATGGCAAGCGATGCCCCATAGCTCCAGCAATACATAAAACATGAACCCTTGGTTGGAATATCAGGCTTTATGTGCAGACCACTTTATCTGTTCCATATTGAGCAGTAAACTTACTCAACTGTTGTGGATGTTATACGCCTCAGCAAGTGTAAAGTCTCTTTTGTGTGAGAAGCTGTTTTTCTATTTTATGAGTTGTAGAAGAGAAATGAAAACAACAATCGAACCCTAGATTTGACATTTGCTTTACAACTTAAAATGTGGTGATGTCAATACTTAATCTGTAGCTTTGTGATTGTTTACGTTAAACCATGGGAGAATTTAGGCAGCTGTTGCATTTCATCTATATCTTATCATTTCATATATATATATATATATATATATATATGGAACCAAGTAAATAACATGTCTAAACTAGACAAAATCTGTCAGAATATCATTTTCTTTTAATCAGACTTTCATTGCATCATCAAACCAGTGTTGTTCTTTTATTTTTAGTAGTTAATGGTTGAGATTTATGAAGTTTATTTATAAAGTATGTTTAATGTTCTATCGGTAGTTATGTTTTATTTCAACATGGCACAGTGTTACAAAATAATTTTTTTAATGAACTATAAATTAAAATAGGCATGCAGCTCCTGTATTTCAGCTTCAGGTATCCGCTCTTCCTAAGAACTATCGCTGAGACTTTGCGCTGATTTTGTAACATGATGTCTGGGTGCTGTAGTCTGAGATTATGCGATGGACTGGCGTCCCAACAGGGGAGCCCTTTTAAGTCAATCCAAGGAATTCCGGAAAAGGCTCTGGACCAGTATAATCAAGGTCTTTTAAAAGAAATAAAAACCAATTAACTGAATCAGTATAAGTGGGGTTTTAAAATGAAAATAGGTGCTTGGGTGTCACAGTGGTCTAAGATGTTACACCAGCAGTGCCTTCCTTCCAGGTCGAGCAAGGCATGTCAACACGATTAGCTAAGTATGATGGAGGGGGACTGTGGTGGCCTAGGTTAAGGTACTAGTCTAGGGACCAGAAGATCCAGGGTTTAAATCCCACCTTTGCCACAGTTGGGTCCCTGAGCAAAGCCCTTAACCCACAATTGTATGGATTATAAGACGGCTTCATTGTAAGTTGCTCTGGATAAGAGTGTCTGCTAAAGAACATAAATGTAATTGGGATGTTGATGTAACAGTGATCCCAAAGTCCTGCAAATGGTTTGATATCCTGTCCAAGTCATGCTTAGGATTTGATTAAAAAACATAGATAAACTAGATCAATCAAAATTTACTTTTCTTTCCGCTGTTTCCATACACAAACTACAACGCAAGCAAGTAGAAACATTTGAAATTAATTAAAATGGAAAGCACATATTAATTAATGTTTGTCTTTTTATTTACCATTTATTTCAATTTGTGTCTTGGAGACAAATTGACAAATTTATTTACTGGCTGTAACTTATCTGATACTATGTACAATTTGCAGGCATTTTATCCAATCCTTTATTGAACAGAGACCATCATAGGACCAGCATGGACCAGATGTTCTTTAGATGACAAAAACAACCTCTTTGACAGTTACATAACTCTGGCATGGTAGCATAAGGTGCATCAGGTGCACTCTTTACTTGGTTTGTAAATACAATGTAAACTTACTGGCCACATTGTGAAAAAAATGTGTACAATAATGTAATCATGTAAGTAAAAGCCAATATTAAACCAGTAGCATCTGATCATCTGATAAGAAACCAATACTGATGAAAGACAAGAGAATCAAAATACATCGTCTATGAAATAAAATAACCAACTGTCTCTGTTTTACATAAAACAATGTTACTTCTCTAATAATATAGTTATAAACAATGTCCAGAAACACTGTTGCACCTGATACCATTATACCACACAGCACAGCACAGACTCAAGCATTCAGTTTGGCTTTTTCATGCCACATGTTTATTTTTAAACAGGTTATATGGTCATTTCCACCATTACCAACCCAACCTTGAAATAGCCACACTCTCACCCTTGTAACCTGGAATTTCACAAACTGGCACATATTCTGCATCCTGCTTTTTCTCATTCCTGCCATGTGCAGACGTGGCTAATGCTAACTACATTTTGCTGCTCCACCTGTCAGTGTGAGTCTGTTGTTACAGGGTGAGTGTTGGCAGACCGAACGTCTGATGTGCTCTGGTTTTATTCTAGATCTTAACTGATCAGAAAAGTAAAACCGAGCCTCTGTGATGGCACAGACATGCTAGCGGTTTAGCACGTCACCCAGGCAGTGTGGATGAATGCATTTAATAAAATAGACTTTAAATTTTAGCATCGTTCATTCTGGAAAAATGCATTGGATTTAGCAGAAAGTGACCTTGCAAGTTTGTTCTTGAGATGGGACAGCATTTTCAGTCCGCAGGGATGCAGGACTAAATGCTAACTTGCTAAGTTAACTTACTAGCAAATGAGTCAGTCCACATGGCAAGTAAGGTGCTTTCTCCTAGTGTACAGAACCTATAGGGAAAGCTTAGATACATATAAAAAGCTTGGCTTTTATCAGGATTTTGCAAGTCTGGGAGAGGGTTGTGTCCCAAATAAAGCATTGTATACTATATGTTTACATTAGGGTCATAACGGCTCAAATCAGCCCAATTTGTGAACAGCCTTCATAGTGCCGTCCCCTGGTTTGATTTAAATCAGGGGGAAGCACTGGTCTGACAGACGTTTATATAACTATGTCTTTTTCAAACAAGTGCTTTTGTTTAAATTTGAGCAGTAGACAATACAAAGGGCTTGTTTTTCTGATGGCACATTGCTTAAACAATTCATTTTCAACTATTATTCTCCTACATTTTCACTCCAAGATTCAGCCTACCATAAATATACGTTCCTATTATTCTTTATGCCAGTAATCCATACACTAACTGTAACTATTTCAGTGGTCACCCAGTGCAGCCATGTTACCATTTAAGAGACGGAGAGAGAGAACGCAAGCCTTTTTATAATATCACATCCTGAATATTTCTCATTTACATATTGTTTTTGCATGTGTTGCGAATTACTCTTTAGCAAATCACCCACTAACGACTCACGCAATCAGTTGCACTGCTTGCGCAAATTAACTCTGTTTATTTTAGACAACCCTAGCCTAAAAGTACACAAAGTTCCCCATCTGAGACGCAGATCATGTTGATTTATCCCCGTCTATTCTGAGAATTCCTTCTCATTTACCGGCTTGTATCTGCTTTTCTTCTAATTTCCTTCCCCGACTCCTGCAAAACATCAACTTAAACATTCCGACTCTCTCTTTTTTTTCTCCCCTCCTCGCCGCATCCGCTGAAGGTTGTTTTCTTGTCAGGATCGGCCTGGTTTATTTTGCCTCGTCCCGAAAATCAGAACCTGGACCCTGCCCACCGTGTGCCCGCCTTTAATGCAGATATAATGACGGTTTAGTGAATTACGCTCTTAAATTTCCCTGCCTTTGATCCACAACCATCGTCTGGTTCAAGGCCTCAACCTCTCTCTGTTTCCTCTGAGCACTCCTGCTATTACATGCGTCTAGGAGAAAGGATAGGAGGATCATTTTTCCCTCACCACCATTATGAGTTGGTACACGAACCTGAGCAAAAACTGAGGAAAAGCCTTATTGATTCTGCTAAAAAAAGAAACGTAAAAAAAAAAAAAAATCTTAGGTTTTTTTCCCTTATTTCTTTATTCCGTTCGAATTTGTCTGGTAAGAAATGCAAATCCACGGGCACATCTGCAAACACTGATGTGTGATGATCCAGTTGGGTCTCTGCAGGTGTTTACCTCCATTTGTGAAGTAATTAATGTGCCATTTTTGCATGTTGTCTTTGTTTCTAGGTGATTTTTTTTCCTTTTTTAAGTAAAATCTGCTGCTTATGATGTTTTATCTAAATTTGAAACAGCTAGCATTGTTGCATCTATTGTGTGATCATATATAAACCTTTTTTAAAACCAGTATAAGGTCAAATTCTATGAGGGCTAAAATCGAATTGTTTCATTTTCACAATTACAGGCAACAATTTAAATAAAAATGTTTTGTATTTAAATAAAGAAAACTGTTAGTATTATGCAAACTTTAGCAGAATGCATTCATCACTTTGTAATAATTCAGTAAAGTTGTTTTATTATGCCTTATCTGTCACTGCAACTTCTCTGATAGAGACACAACATGGAATACAATAATGATACCCTTTAAATGCAATATATTTGTTTTACAAGGAAAACCGCATGTACAAAAGACTGGCCTTCCTTCAAGGCTTAGTCTTGCACCATATATAAACAAACATGATGGATATACAACACTGGGGAGTTTATGTCAGATTATGGCTTTAATCTGGTAGCTAATCTTAGCTCTTGTCATTACATGCCATACAATCCAAGCAACGTACATTTTGCTAAGGGGACCAACAGTGATGGCATGACAGTGCTAGGGCTTGAATCCTTGGAACATCTAGTCCACAGTTTAGTATCTTAACCTCAGCACTAAAACAGTAAAATTGTTGCAGTGTTGGTCAGAATGCCTAAACAGGTATAAAAAAGGCATGGTGTTACGCATAAGCAGAAGAACATGTGCAAACACTCTGTAATTGTAAAGATTACTTAATTAATTACTCATTCACTGTGGTCTTCATTGTAAACATTTCAGCAATAGAGTTTGAAGGGGAGTGTGTGATCATGAATAACATCACAGCTACAATTTGCTCATGTGAAGAGTGCCGTAGACAATCACAGCCATGATGTTAATCACAATAACATATGACCTCGAGTGATTAAAGAAACAAAATAAATCTAAGAAGCCCTAAATTTCATACTGAATACCTTTTAATATTGACAGTACCTTCTTATAAGAAGTAGATCCACAAAAAATGAGTTGTTGCTACAGAGTTTTTATTTTTTATTTTGTTGAGTCACAAGTAATCAGAATTCAGATTTAATTGAGTTAAAGTCATGTGACTCAACTTGGGTAACATGTAGAATGGTTAAAAACAGTTCTTTTTTTTTTTACGGGTGGCACCAGTTTAAGCCATGCTTGAATCTCAAAGGGTGTGGTTTGAATAAAGCCTAAAGGTAATTGGGGACAGACTGGTGCATTGGTTTTGTATGTGCATTTAAAGACATGAGCTACAATAATCCAGTGGAAACAAAGAAGGACACTGAAAATCAGACATTCTGAATCAGTTGCCGGGGTCTGATTGTAAAAATAGAGAGACATGGCGGAATTGGCACTTCAGAAGTCTAGTTTTGATGTACAAAGAGACTGGACAAGCCCATGGGTGGTTTCCCTGCAATGAATTGTTTTGGCAAATTGATACAATTTGTTCATGCTTCTGACACAAAAAGGAGTGCGGTGAAGATTTCCAGTCTTACTGCAGTGTAATGCTGAAGAATTTGAATGTAAACTGCCAAAGCATTTTAATTTAATTTGTATCAGTGGAACAAACTGGGAAATGTCATTACTGTTTTAAGTTAACTATACTGTTTCATTACTTGTACTGAGGTCAGTCTTGTTGTTTCTGCACTTTGGACCCTGGAGATTTCAGATCTGTCTCTCTCGCATACCTTGACACAGCAGGTCATGTGGAAGAGGACGTGCTGAAGGGAAGGAAGGGTTTCCGGAGTCACACAGTGACAAGTCAGAGCCCAGAGGCCGAGCTGATGCTGGAAGGTGAAGACGATGCTATCAGTTTGCTGCAGGAAAAGGACTTGGACAATCTGGCTGGTAAGTTTCAGACTCACAATAAACTGCCCATTTCAATGCTCATTATATCTCAGTGGGTTCTCGTTTAACAAAATAAACTAATTGACTTAACAAAACTCACAAATAAGGCATTGGAATCAAATGAAACTATGATTGCAGGGAACAGTAATTACAATATTAGAATGAAAGGATAACTGAAAAAAGGAAAACTGTACAATTGGATGGAGGCTCTAGTTACCCTCTTAAGCCACCTCTAGCCTGGATACAAGATGACATATAGTTTGGTATTGAAAGTAAACAGATTCAGTATTCCATTCTGTGACACATTTGCCCAGATATGTTGCAACTTGGAATGTAGATCTCATAGATCACACACTGTTGGGGCAGTGTGTCGCTCCTACAGCAGAGACAGGATTGAAGCACTCACCACAGGACCTCCAAACTTCATCTTGTCCATTGTCTGATCCCAAACAGAACCTGGATTTATCTCTAAAGATTATACAGTTCAGTTCATCACAATTCAGGCTTCTTGTTCACAACACCACTGCAAACGAAGGTAATGGTGGCTGGCTGGTAATGGAGACATACTGGGTGCCATGGCAACAGATTTCCTTCTGCTAATCAACTGGAAATGGTCTGGGCAGAGTCGAAACTGTAAGAGTTGCTTGTACTTGTTGGTGAATCAAACAATCCTCCCCAGCTGTGGTCTGTCTGGGCTCTTCTGAACCCGTGTGCCCTCACAACTAGGTCGGAACAGTCTAGATGGTGGGCAATTCCTGACCATCCTGTTTCTCTCAGGCCAATGATATTGCAGCTGTGAAAGTACATTGTCAGGCATGTCTCTCACCAAGAGGTACACTACCCAAAAGTAGCCTTGCTAAGAGCCTTTTTAGAGCTGCATGCTAAGTTTTCCAATTCGAGGTTTCTATTTGGATATGTTCATTTTGTTTATTTTTGATAAGTATATATTTTTTATTTATTACTTTCAGAAATAAAAATTTACCCGGGAAATACACAGAGACTGGAAACTGTACTTACACATTGGTGTTGGCCAACCTAACTCTGGTCCCTCTTGGTACACTTGCACTGTTAAGTCCAACATTTAGTCCACTCCCTGTATATCAAAGCAAATTAACCTAGAACTTTTGGGTTATACTCTTAGCATTTCTTAATCCACCTGAGATCGAACCCAGGGCTTTCTTGCTATGAGGTGACAATGCTACCCACAGAGCCACCATACCGGCGTCCAGGCATCCATGTGCTCGCGTCAGTTTCACACGTTACCTACCTAAAAATCGTTGCAGACAAGGTGGTCATAATGTCATATTGCGTATATAACTTTACGCATAAAATGTTAGTGTACAGTGTATTTCATAATGAAGCTTATGTTGCATGCCCCACACCCAAGTATATTTGGGTTAATGTATAATGACTACTTCTTCACCACAACTGTCATAACGTGATAACTGCTGACCTTAAAAAAATGTCAACTGGCTTAGACGTGTTTCACCAAAGGTTACGAGAGGTCAACCCCATGGCAGCATGATAAAGTGCATTTCTTAGCATGACATTTATCATGACCTGTATACATGACATAAATGACATGACTAGAGCATGTTAGGTGACTTTGAAAATGGGAACATGGGATTAATATTATATGCTATTCATGAGTTTTTGTTTTATATAACATGCTGAGTGGAGTAACAAACTTTAACAGTTGACCTAAGCTGCTATTGGATATTAATCCAACTGGCATGTGTAACACCAGCAGCAGCAAAACAAGAGCTTTTAGGAAACACATTTGCAAGTAAAGGAATCATATGTCTGTGAATAAAAAGGCATAGAAGGCTCATTTCGCTTTAGTATATTTGGTCATGTCAAAATTAATGGTTAGTTCCTCTTAGAAGCCTGATTACAATTTTATAGATTTGCTTTTGGCTGAAATGTTCTATCATTGCTAAAATATAAACCAGACTTGACCAGTAATTACAATTATATTGATGTTTAAACACTGCAGATACAAAAGCAGCAGATTTAGTCTTAACCAACTTTTACCAGCAATAATGGCAAGATTATTTAAGTTCTTCAGTTAGACCATCACCAGACTAGTCAAGTCAAGTCAAGTCAATTTATTTCTATAGCGCTTTTTACAAGACAATATTGTCACAAAGCAGCTTTACAAAAAGAGGTTTGATGCCATACAGAATTATAGTGTAAGAAATTAGTATGAG
>JAUZSU010074214.1:0-20500 GCA_034780255.1 Parotocinclus maculicauda | reverse complement strand
CACAACAGTATATATTTGATCACTTATTTTTTGACATTTTAGGGGAAGCTGAGCTTCCCTTGCAGTCTTAGAGCAATTGCCACTGACTTGTGAATCCCTGGCATTAATTGGCTGTTGCAGTTAGGTGAGTTAAAGGACAGATTTGTGTTTCTCTTTAAAGTGTATTTACTTTTAACTTTTAAACCCTTAGTGGTTATGAACAGACTTTGGTCGAATGGACATAAAATGGGACATATCTGTACATAGAGTTACCAACTTACTAGCAACTTGACTAAGCACAGTACTGAGGGATTTCCCATTTTATCCTAAAATCACTTAATTCATCAGATGTTGGGTGGAAAAAGGTTCTAATTTCTTTTTGCAATATACCTTTAGCGGTTAAGGCATTCCTCAGGGGTCTTGTTTTCCTCATGTATGACTTTTAAAATTCAGACAGCGTAAGAGAGCTTGTTCAGCTTGAGCCTCAAGCTTAGATACTTTATAGCTAGTGCCTTTCATTAATCTTTCTACTGCTGGACTGTTACCAAGTGTGACCAGAATAGAGAACCCAACAGTGTGCGTGTGTGTGTGTGTGTGGTATTTAGCAGGACGATTACCTCTGAGACAGGTTGGCCGTCTTCAGACCTGCAAAAGTGCTAAATGGGCATTTGTGATTAAACCTTAAAAGGGACACCCAGGACATGCAAGATTTGTATTTGTATTTGTATTTATATGTATCCAGTGAATCTACATTTACGCCAAGGTGTTACTGTCCCTGTGCTCCCGTTGCTCTGAAGGCAGCTTTAATCAGATAATATCCAATGGGCAATTTGGCTGAAATGTTTTCTCATTAATTTTGTCCTCGTTTAATGGAATACAAGATAGGTTACACATAAGACTATAATTAAAACTGGTTCAGGAAGCATTGATTACTCAGCTGCCCTCGAGACATCCATTAGCAATGGACGGGCCAGTATGAGCTCTTAAATCCCTAACTGAGGTTCCGAAGTCCTTAACTGATTCCTAGAACAAGTACATAATTTCATGTGCATCCCTTAACCTACTTTAAAATGCAACGCCTGATTTCTTACAGCTATACAAGTATTAATTTAGGAATGGTTTCGTTCAAACAAGCAAACATTGTTATGGTTGTGTTGTTCTCACTAAAAACAAGCAACTCATAATATTAGATTATGGTTACCCTTTTGATTCAGTATACCGTACAAAAGATATATTTGCCAAAAATGGTCTTGTTATCAGAAAAAAAGAGTGAGGAGTAAAGAACCACGACCCATATTGAACACAGTTATAGCAGTTATACTCAAACGTACAGGTATTTATTAGGGATGGCACGGTGGCTCGGTGGGTAGCACCATCACCTCACAGCAAAAAGGTCCTGGGTTCAATCCCAGGGTGGAGCTGCCTGGGTGCTTTCTGTGTGGAACCTGCATGCCCCTGTGTCTGCATGGGTTTACTCCAGGTACTCTGGTTTCCTTCCAAAGACATGCGTGTTACATTAATTGATTACTCTAAATTGGCATTGACTTGAGTGTTTATATATGACTAGTCTTGAGATGACCTTGTGTGTGCTGCTGAAATGATGTCAATAGCGTTAAATAAACAAACACATGCTTATTTCAGTGTACGATTGAACACAACGAAGTAAAACTGGATAAACCCTTCAGCTGTGTTGTTTTATTAGCATAAACTATACATTACCCCCAATTAACACAAATGACTATTTAAAATTGTGAATAGTTTATTAGTTATAGTTTGTCTGTGCTATCTATCTTCATATTCAAAATGCAATTAATGCTTGTTTTCTCCGGATTTTCTGGAATATTTGACATGATTATGACATGTTAAAAGTTGAGCATAACTCAGTATTATTGTTCTACCTGTAGATGGATATATGAATCTGAATGAATATGAGTATGAATTATGAATATTTTTAACAGCAGCAGCATATAAATGTCAGTGAGGTGAGATGATTTTTACAGTTTAAATATAAGACTTTTTCTATACACTGACCCCACCCCTTTAACATCTGCAGCAATGCTGGCAGCACTTCTACATCTGTCTTCACAAGTCAACCTCTGGATATGAAGCTGAGCCTGTGCAAATTTAATTTCCAATTTCCATCTGTATATATATGTATAAAACAATGGAGGGATAGGATAGACATTAATTTAAATAGATCTGTAAATAGTTTTCTCATATTTAAAGTTATTTGACATATTTACTGTATGAGAAAACTTGTAGTCTGTAGAATTAGATTTTAAAAGCTGATTTTTTTGTTTTATTTTATTTTGTTGAGGTTTTATTAATAGCCCTTTTGTTTTCTGGCTGGGGATGCAGTAGAAATGTTGACATTATGTTTATATAGGTTTAGTGTTAATCCCTTGTGTGAAAATAAATCAAATGACATTGAGAAATTGATTTTTCTTCTTCTGCCAAATGTCATATTGTCCTAAAAATAGTCATCCAGGCAGTTAAACATAAATGCAACTACACACCAGAAGCACATGTGAGTGTACCAATCTATATTCTAGTTTATCTATAGTTCCTGTAAATGCAAATAGGCCAACGGTGCTTGTACCATTTCCCACTAGTGAATAATACAAACCCAAATCAGAAAAAGTTGGAAAAAAACAAAAATAAAACATTACAAAAACATTCATTACATGAACTTTGACGTTTATATCATTACAGACAGTAAGAACCTAGAATATTTAATGTTTTGCTTGATCAACTGTTAATAAACAAAGCTGGTTATAATCTGGATGGTCGTTGAGAACACCAGCCGTAATTTCTCTAAGACTGCAAGGGAAGCTCAGTTTCCTTAAACTTGTTACTTAAACTCTAAAGTTAAACTCTAAAATCTATACATCATTACTGCTGTTGCTGTAACTGATCAAGTAGCTACCCTCTCACATTGAAATGTGTGGAATTTATTGTACTTGGGGGGCCAATTGGCTTCTTTTGAGGGTGTTACCGTAGATCTGCTTTCCCTAATTCATTCAGAATCTGGCAACCCTGTATGGGTTGCTCTGATGCTTATGGAGTGCACTGCTGCATGTGTATAGTGTCTTTCTGGCTCGGTTTCAATAGTTGTTGGAATAAATCAGAATATCATAAAATTTCACAACTTAATATACTACACATTTAATTTAGGGGATTTTACAACAAACGTCTGCCTGCCAAAACCCCATTACAATGGATATCAGTCAGCTGCAGCACGCGAAGGTGGTGCAGTAATGAACGGCAGCTGGGCTTCATCCAGCACAAAGCAAAACATAGAACGGACAAACAGATCTTCATTTGAAACATCTTGACATAATAACAGCCTGTTCTTTTTCTGAGTCCTTTATATAAAATGATATAGGCTATAAATTATTAACTATTATTTTCTTTTTTTTTAAACTGCTCTTTTCTGTTCTATTCTAAAGTGTATTTATAAAATCCTTCTTCATGCTAAAAGTTTTGATATGCAAATTATTATGGTAAATAACTTTCCTCCTTCATGCTTGTCCCTGCAGTAGTATTTTTCATATTTTCTGTTTTCTCGTTTGATTTGTTTAAGAGCAACATGAAAATATGAATATGCTACGCATAATACACTGGTATGCAAGAGTTGTGGTGTAAACAACAAGCAGCCTGACATCTCATCAGTGCTTAAGATGAGCAAAAATTAAACATGTCTCTTTAAAGATCACTTACAGTATAAACATGAAAACGGGTTTGATTCAATTTAAACAAACTACAGTTTTGCCTCGGTTCTCAACCACCTTGGAACTCGTCAAATTTGGTTCTCTGAGGATTTTGACTCGGAAAGTCAGCTCTAGAAAAGCCGGATCTCTGTGTTTGCTAGGTAATGGGCTAAAGTGGATAGTAATAACAGCCAACCAAAAGGAAACTGACTTGGCTTCTTGGCTTCAGTGCCCCTAGCTAGCGCCCTGAGTTCACCAGCAGGGTGTTTACTCATACTCAGTTGGGTCCCTAAGCAAGACCCTTAACCCACAATTGCTTGGATTGTAAAAATGTATTCATTGTAAGTTGCTCTGGATAAGGGCGTCTGCTAAATGACGTAAATGTAAATGTAAATGTTTTAATCTCGTTTTGATCGCCTGAGCAGTCCGTATGTGTGATAAACTCATTTGCACTGTCCCTCGTTGGTATTATTTCATTCCTATGTTCTATGTTCAGTGCTGTTATTTATTTATGCTGTTATATATTTATTTATTTCTGCTGTCATTTATTTACAGAAGCAATTCAGCATATTGACTCTTCTTTCTGCAGATGCCAATTAGTTCTTTTTTGTTCTGTCATTTAATTCTATGCTCAGAAATGTTGATCTCATATATTTATACAAAAGGGCAGAGATTTATTTGATTATTTATTTATATGTTTTTTGGAATATGCAATATTGCTTCCATTTGTTTTGTTAATAAAAATATTGGAATATTTGCTTATGTATTTCATCCTGGATTTGTTTCAAGTAGTCACATGGTAAAGAAAAAAACTCATATCGAGATGCATCGATAATCGTTGCCCTCTGAATCGTAATCGAATCGAATCGTGAGGTGCCTAGAGATTCCCACCCCTAATATATATACACATATATAATTTTTAGTGATTTTTTTTACTTTTTAACTTCACATCAGTATCTTGTTACCCCTCCAATATGGCACTGGTCCATGCTTTGCTCTTACCTCTTCATTCTGACTTGTCATGATGTACGACACGCACAGGTTAGCCAGAACAATTGCACTCACGTTGAGGATCTATGAGACAAAACATGGATGCTTATTTACCAATGGAAACAAAAGACTAGCAAAGCACAACAAAATCAAAATGGCAAGCTTCAAACACCACACTAAACGTCCCATGCATTCAGTCAATACACGCTCAAAATGCCAGCACTCATTTTACCGAAGGCTTTCTTTTGCAGGGACACTCTTGAATGTTACATTGTTCCAGCTAGCAAGAGCGAAACAAACACACAGATTTATTACAATTCCTAGACCTCATTCATCGTTATCAGTTAAGATCCTGTCGTTCCTCGCCACATGTTTTTAATGCTAATGTAAAAACTTAGAGCTTGACATTAAATACAGTTGTACCTCGGTTCTCGATCACTGATTAATGATTCATTGCACAGTGGTTCAGATTCACAATATCCAGTGCTAAGTATCTCTGCTATTTTCATAATGTTTTTCTTTCTTTTTACATCTCAAGTAATGTATTCTTTGTGTTTCTTTGAATTAAATTCTTTGGGAACTTAATGCTCCAGAACACAGGCTGAGTAGTTAGCTTAGAGGAATTGCTTTAACTTTTAACAGTCCATTATGCCACGAAATTACATGAGATTTTTAACATGTTATTTTAAAATAAACCTTGTGTTAATTATTTTTTTCTAAATCTAGGTTAATCCAAGTGCTTTATACATGACCTTACTTAGCACTATTTATCAAAATCTCTATAGTGCATGTGTGTGAGTAATATAAACTGATCTGTCAAACATTTGTTAAATGTTCATTTAACGTATGATGGATTTGTGGGAATTGTAAATTGTAAATTAAGGAATACCTGTACAATACAACTGCATTAACACATATAATGCCTTATACACTGTAGATTTGAATTCAGTTGATATTACTCCTTATGAGAAAGATGTGCTTGGTACTCATCATTTTCAGTTCTCGACAAGCCTTCTGGAACAAATTAACGATGAGAATCGAGGTACCACTGCAAATAGTAATATGACAAAAATCATGTAACTGCTGTCATAATAATGAGTAAAGAAAGTGTAGCAAAAAACAAATTTAGTGAAGTATTACTTATCAGGTTTATGGAAATTGAATAGCTAATACTGAGAATGTTTAAGCAATTTGTCCTAACACTGCTATTTACTTTGTAGAAATATATGTGTATATATATATATATATATATATATATATAAGGCTCAGGTACCCCCATGATTCTTACTCGGGATGCTTTGCTATAGCAAAAGAGAAAAATTCAGAATTGGACGTTTATAAGGCTGTGCTTACATTATCATAGTGCTTCTTGACAATAGGTTCATAGAACCCAATTGCTTCCTTGTATTTGTTCTCTTGCATGAACAGCACGTGCGCTACGTTGAGCTTCCAAGTGTCGTGCTCGTTGCAGAACTCCACTGACTTCCGAAAAATCTTCTCAACCATGTTGTAGTTCTCACGGCTCCAATAAATCTTTGCCTGCGCCATCAGCACAGGAATGTACCTGTCAAAAACATTAGTTATGGTGTCATTTTGGGAAGCCATAATTTCATTTATATTTTTTCAGAATGCTGAGTTTATTAAAACAGTTACTTTATTAGTAGTGTAACAATTAGTCATGTTAATACATGTTAGCAGGTTCCCGTATTATTACATTATTCTGACAAATGCAAGCCAACATAGCACACAAAAAAAACTACATAAACCCTGGGATGCTGAATGATCATAAAGGTCTTCAAATGCTCCCAGTGTTTGTGAACATACAAATATAAGTGCGTTTGTGAACATACTCTACATACATTTGTCTGAAATGATACATAAAGGAGTAATTTTAATATTTTCTCAGAAGCTTGAGTTAACACTCTGACTTACTCCTCCAGAAGTTGATCATAATCTTCAACAGCCTTCTTTAGGCCTTCATCATCTCGTATCCGCCGTGATTCCTGAACCTTCAAGAGCACAGATTACATTATGATGCACATAAACACTCATAACACATCACACACCTAACTGAATTGTTATTATTTGCTTAATTGTACTATTAATAGAAACTTAATTATTTCATCTAGGCCACGCATGAAGGATGGGTCCCTTTTTGAGTTTTGGTCCTCCCAAGGTTTCTTCCTTCTACATTCAGGGAGATTTTCCTTTCCACTGTCGCCCTAGGTTTGCTCAATTTGGGATTGGCCTTTTAATGTAATGTAATGTAATGTAATGTAATGTAATATAATATAATATAATATTGTAAAGCTGCTTCTGAGACAATACTCCATTGTAAAAAGCTCTATAGAAATAAATTTGACTTTGACTACCTTGAGGAAAAACATTGGTATCATAACAATAACAGCTTTTTTAAACAAATAAACAAATCATAGATATAACATATAAATGTTAAATATTTAAACAGGTTTGTGAAGCATACTTCATACAAACTACTAATACTATAAGTAATACTATATACTCCTAATACTATATACTATAAGTTTAAGGTAGCGTAAACTGTATTTCTAAAAAAAAACGTTAGTACTACAGTTACAGTGGAACTTCAGAATTTACGCATCTCTTCAAGCAAACAATTTGGATATCAAATGTTCAGTCTACATTTTTTTGCCCCAAAACTGGAGAAAAATTCAGACTTTGAACATGGACACTCTAAATGAAACACTCAATGGTGCAGTCTTTCAGACACAATGGACAGAATCCAGTGCAGTTTGTGACGATAATGCATCAGCACTGTATGACAAATCGCCATAAAACTCAAAGTGTATATCCCCTTATATGATATTTTATATTATATATAGATTATATAAATCTCTCTCTCTCTATATATATATATATAAATAGATTTTATTATAATATTATGTATAAGTATATTGCATTAGTCTTTGTGATTTCAGACACACCCTCAGTCTCAGCAATGCTGTTTCAGTGTAAAGACGTGCCAACACTGGATTTGGATTACTGACTATAGTTTCACTTTAGTTTCAATTGTTTTCTGTCTATGTATTTTAATTATTATATTTTATTTCATGTTTTAATTATGTATTTTAATTATTATATTTTATTTCATGTTTTAATTATGTATTTTAATTATTATATTTTATTTCACATGCACCAATGTGCCACCCATTTGGAAGGTTATACCATCCCCAATACCAGAAAAAGTTGGGACAGTATGGAAAGTACACAGTATTTATTACATTTAATTTAAATGTTAAATCATTGCAGACAGTATGAACTTGAACTATTTCATGTTGTCTTGTCAACTTAATTTCATTTGTTAATAAACACCCATTCCTCAATTTCACGCCTGCAACACATTCCAAAAATGTTGGGATGGTAAAGCATTTACCACTGTGTAATTTTGCCATTCCTTTACACCACTTATAAACCGTCAGCTTATATTTTGTCCCAATTTTACTGCAAACACGTCTTAAGATGTGCAAATATGTATTAATCGTTGACGCAATGGGTTAATTGACTAAGCCATATAGGCCCTATCTGTGTCTTTATGATTAGTCTTTATGCAATCTTGAGTCTGTCACTGAAATTACCATTGATGCTGATAGCAATGTTGAATAAAACACATTAACTAACAAACAAACAATAACAATTAGAAGCAATCATGAAGTGTGGATGATTGGATGAAAGTGACTTTCGTGGCTAATCTGTCCAGAGGATGATCCTAGAACATTTTTTTGGTGTGATTCTAATGAAAAAGGTGAATGCTTGTAAAATGATATAGTTCTATAACTGCAATTTGTTTACTTTGACATTTAATTAGTCGTTTAATTTTCTGTATTAAAAGTCATCTGAACAAAATTATGAATGTATACAAAATAGCATAACTGACTGAGCATCAAATAGTGCATGTTGGCTCATTCAAATTCTTAAAAGCAGAAAAAAACCCCAATACAGAACCTGTTTAGTAATCTTGCGTAACTGTTCGGTCAGTGTTCCAGCCATGTCATCTAACTTTCGAAAAGCCTATAGGATGTGACAAAGTTAATTTATAGCAATACAAATATAGCTCACAATGTTTTGGTTTCAGTTCAGATTTTAAATTTCACTGCTGGTTTTACCTCCTCTGGTGCAGTCTGGCTTGTCAGCATGGCATCCAGAAACTCATACAGGTACTGTAAACAGAAAGAGTGAGCATAAGAACAATATGAAGCTGAATTTCCAAAATGCTATAAATTAAATTATTATGCCTTAGACAGTTACATTTGAGGATTTTGCTTAAGCACTGTTGCAGTGTGTAGCCTGTTAAACTGAGGCGTTATGCAGTGTTAAGTAGCAATAATAAATGTAAGTAATTTGGAAAATGGTGAATCAGTAAATTGAAACTGGGGTTTTACAGGCATCTATGCTCATGGTCAAGGCCACAAGGTCATGGCTTGCAAAATAAGATTTTCCTTTGCTGATATTTGAAAGTGATGCCTTATATATAAAATATGGAAAAACTGTATAAACCAATAAAAGTTTTGCTTTCTTTTCTTATCAAATTATCTGGAAACAGATGCAGTTTCATTCTTACTGGTGAAAGAAACTTGTAAGTGAGGTGTGCGTTTTCAGCCATCACGTCAGCAGCCAGGTCAAAGTACTGCAAGTCAGAAAAGCAGAGACATAAAATTATTTTATATCACAGCAGAAATTTATTTTTAATATCCTTTCTTAGTGAATTACAACTTGGATATTACATAATCCAATCACAACTTCACTTTCTAATTCCCTTTATCCTGGACAAGGTCACAGGAGAGTTGATGCCTAGCTGGCGGCACTGGGTGCAAGGCAGGAACAACTCCAGACAGGGCATCACTCTGCATATACTAGAGGGGCTTTAGAGACACTAATTAATCTAACACATATCTTTAGACTGCAAAAGGAAACGGGAGTACACGTAAACCGACGTAAACTAGGGAAGGCATGCAGACTCCACACAGAAAAAACCTAGAACAACCAGACTGAACCCAGAACCTTCTTTCTGTGAGGTGACAGTGCCATGGAATAAAAAATATAACTTAAATAACTAAAAATAAAAAATAAAAAAATTATAGGAATAAGAATCATACCTCATATTTACAGTATAGAAGAAGCAGGTTGCCAAAAGTGGAGGGAGGAAAAGGGCTCTGCTGCAGGAGGAAGGCAAGTTTCTCAAATCCCTCTGTTGGCTTGGTGTCCATGTTCATAAGAGCTTGATTGTGAAGGGTTACTGGATCAAGCTCCTGCATTTAGAAAATCAACCATTAATCTAAATGTCTGTTAAAGTTTCCAGTAATCCAGACTACTATAGCATCTGCTCTTTATTAATTTTACCACAGGATCACCACGCAATACAAATCAGCCATTGTGGCCGAATTTACTGCCCAAATATAGGTTGTATCTCAAGTAAAAGCCATGCTCCAAAAACGAACAGCAAAACATGAACAATTCCAAGGTTGGATGACATCAATTGATAATTTCTTAAACAACATGACTGATAGAAGAAGGCAAATGAGACAGATAAAACAGAACAGGTGTATATATATATATTTCAGTTATTTAGTTTCAGTTCAGCTCAGTTATTTCTCTTTGTATATACAGTAGAACCTCTGAATTTGAAAGATTTAGAACATCAAACTTTTGGACTTTTTTAGACTGGAAAGCCTAATAGAACACTCAGTGTTGCGTTATTCCAATCCAGTAGGTGGCGATAATGCACCAATATGGTATGGCAAATCCATAAAATTCAAAAGAAAATAAAAATAGGGTGTGATCATGGGCATATTCTCTTATTTTTAGTAATATGTATATGTTTATTATATCAGTCTAAAGCGTGGTTTCAGACTGCCTCAGACTGCATCCCAATGCGGTGAGGTGACCAAGCGTACAGTAGATTAGGGTTGCTGAACTGCTAGCTGTCCATGTGGTGCTCTAAAACAATGTGGGCTTTATAGACAACTGGGCTAGGTTTGACGTCCCACCCGGGAAGGTGCTGCTCTCATCTCCTGTAGTATTGCCCATAGTCTTATGGCAGGATTAGTTAGGGGCTGATTGGAGCAGAGCAGGGGTCAGGCAGCAGACAATTAGGCTTCAACTATCTGCTGGTAGCCATGCACCGTCACCCAGATCTAACATTATTAAAACTGTCTGTTACCTTCATCTGTCCTAAACCTAAATGCACCCACCCAAAAAGTCTGCTTTAATAATCTCATTAGGATAAACACAGATAGCTCCTGTAGAAATAACAATCTTAAGCTTAAGCTATAATTACTTAGCATTAGATCCCTTATAAGCAAAGCAGTGATTATAAACGAATTAATCACTAATAAACACTTACACACACACTGTCTTACTGAAACTTAGATTAGACCAAATGAATATTTAGTCTTAAATTAAGCCTCCCCTCCTGGGTACAGTTATGTTCAACGCCCTCTTCCATTTTGATATAGAGCTGTTAGTGCTAATTCCCATGATAAGAATAAAGCATTTCAAATACTGATTCTTAATGTGAAGTCTAAACCATACTCTTTTCAGCTCATCACTATTTATCGCCCTCCCGTCCCTTACTCAGATTTCCTTCAGGAATTTGCTAACTTTCTTTTCTGCTTAGTAATTTCAACAGATAAGGCTTTGATTGTAGATTATTTTAACATTCATTTTGAAAATGAGCAAGATCCACCTAAAATTACTTTTGAGTCCATTTTAGAATCCATGAGTATCACTCAGAATGTGTTGGGACCGACCCACCACTGTAATCATACTTTAGATCTAATATTAACATTTGGTATCGATATAGATAACCTAGATGTTCTGCCGCAAAGTGAGTTGATTTCTGATCACTATCGCTTAGTTTTGAGCTAAATGTATGAAATCAGATTCGATTCCTCCCTCCTTATCGCACCAAGAGTACTATTACTTCCAATACTCCAGCTACATTTATTAATAACTTTCCAAATTTAAGGTTTAATATCTCTAAAAGAACTCGATCATCTTGATTTTATTGCATGAAATGAGTATTTGATCACCTACCATCCAGCAAGAATTGTGGCTCTCACAGACATATTTTTCTTCAAGAAGCCCCCCTATTGTGCACTTATTACCTGTATTAATTGCATCTGTTTGAACTCGTTACCTACAAGACCTAAAAGACTCCTGTCCACACACTCTATCAATTAAACTCCAACTCCAACCTCTTCACCATGCCCAAGAACAAGCCCTGTTTGAAGTTCACCAAGGACCACCTGGATGATCCAGAGGAGGCATGGGAGAAGGTCATGTGGTCAGATGAAACCAAATATTCAATTAAATTCAAATTCATTTATATAGCGCTTTTTACAACGGAGCATTGTCTCAAAGCAGCTTTACAATCTTATCCAATCATCTTATTAAATATTATCTTAAAAGGCCAGTCTCCAATTGAGCAAGCCTAGGGCGACAGTGGCAAGGAAATACTCCCTAAAATAGGGCTTTTTGTTATGAACTTTACTCGCCGTGTTTGGAGGAAGAAGAAGGATGAGTACAAGCCCAAGAACACTGTCCCAACCATGATGCACCCTCTGTAAAGGGGACAGGACAACTGCACCATATTGAAGAGAGGATGGATGGGGAGTAACTCCATAAGAAGCATTTTAAAGTCCTGGAGTAGCCTAGCCAGTCTCCAGACCAAACCCAACAGAAAATCTTTGGAGGGAGCTGAAACTCCATGTTGCCCAGCGACAGCCCCAAAATCTGAAAGATCTGGAGATGGTCTGTATGGCGGGATGGGCCAAAATCCCTGCTGCAGTGTGTGCAAACTTGGTCAAGAACTCAGATAAATGTTTCTGTACCAAATATTAAGTTCCGTTTTCCGTATTAAATACTTTTTCATGCAATAAAATGCAAATTAATTATTCAAAAATCATACAATGTGCTTTTCTGGATTTTTTTTTTATTCTGTCTCTCACAGTTGAAGTGGACCTATGATCAAAATTACAGACCTCACCATTCTTTGTTAGGTGGGAAAGCTTGCAAAATCGCCAGTGTATCAACTATACCACTCGATACTTATTTTCCCCACTGTATTTCTTAACAGGTGTTAACAAAGTAGCATGTCTCTGCAGCTGCCTGTCATTCTCAGTTGACATTTACTGTTTTATTGCTTGAGGCTACAGTCAAAATTGGATGGATTATAAACCCATCAGAGGAATCCTCATTCCACCTCGAGGGTTTGAAACGTTCATGGATGTCTGCTTGTGACTGTCTACAATTTGGCTACATGACAAAAAGTGTAATCCCTGAACAACGATTCCACAGTTTAAAAAACAAAACATTGCTTTAGAAAAGCTAGCTTACATGTGTAAGCATGCACGATACAGACATTTCATGCCCAGAAATATGCCCCTGCTGACAGTGACTTCACCACACCTGGTAACTTGCAAGCTTGGGAGATTAATGAAAATGGCCAACAAGAAATATGGGTATTAAAATAATCTTGCAAAATAAATATCAAAAGTTAGTTTTAACAATACCTCTTCAGATCTTGGTGGCATATCAGTCAGTGCCTCTTGAGCTTCATCACCTGTGTATTAGAAACAGCAGTAAGGACAAATACAGTACAGTGTCTGAATGTTAGTGAAACCTTCAGATATATACCCAAATATAGCCTGATTAAAACAAATCAGTTAAAATAAATGTATGCACTGAGGAAAATATCACCAAAATATCTGTCAGCAGAAAATCATGCAAACTTCCAGAATCATAAGATAATTTCAAAGAGAAATTAGTCACTTCGTTAAATAATGGAATGCTCTTGCGTTTTTTCTAAGAAGATGGACCGACCAAAGTCTGATCTTTACAATGCATATTTGTCATAGAACACATGTATGCAGTGAAAAGTTTATTCATCCACTATTTGAGTGAAATTAGTATTTGGTATGTTTGCCCCTACATTTTCATCGTAACATGCATGAAACATGCTAGAATGGAGCTTAAAATGTGTACAAAATTTGATAATCTATATTATCGGAGTGATTTAATACTTATTAAATACTACATACAGCATCCTGTGATGTTTGTGTTTCTCCGTTTTAAACAACCCCCATAAATCCTTGATGGCATTTCGGTCAGGTGATCATGGAGGAAAGTACATGATATTTAAACTGGTGGTGTTATACATATGTCATGTGTCATCACTCTACTGGTTTTTATCAGCAGAACCCAGTCCTACCAGAGTGCAGTAACTCCCTCCATCATTTAATCACTAAGAGAAGATGTGCCTCCAAGGACCTCCCACTTAGGGCTGATTTTAAAATCTATATTGTTACTTATTTTATTACTAACCTAAATATTATTATTGTTAATATTTACTTAATTTTACTATTACTATAATATACTTTTAAGTATTTACTTAATTAACATCTAGGCCACCCATGGAGGATGGGTCCCTTATAGAGTCGTAGTCCTCCCAAGGTTTCTTCCTTCTACTTTTAGGGAATATTTCCTTTCCACTGTCACCCTAGGGTTGCTTAATTTGGGATTGGGCTTTTATGATAATATAAGATTGTAAAGCTGCTTTGAGACAATACTCCATTGTAAACAGCGCTTTATAAATAAATTTGACTTGACTTGACTTGGCCTACACACAGCTAATGCCTGGCAGCTGATTTGGCATTACTGCATTATGAATGTATCTAACAGACATTTAAGTGGCGGAAACAAAGAGCAATAATGTAAAAAAAGACGATAAAAAATGTATTACAACCAACATTTTCATAAAATAAATATTATATATCATATATCAACACTGATATCCTGTTCTAAAGGAGGAATTATTGTTTTGCTACAACCAAAAAGGTTGGGACAGTATGGAAAATGCATACTAAAAATACACACACAGTGTTTCATACATTTTCTGGGAATTTAATTTAATTGCAGACAGTATGAACCTGAAATATTTTATGTTTGTCTGGCCAATTTCATTTAACTTGTTAATAAACATCAATTCCTGCATTTCAGGTCTGTAACGCATTCGAAAAATCGTTTGACGGTAAAGCATTTACCACCTTGTAATGTTGCCATTCCTTTACATCACACATTTTTCTTTTCAAAATTCTCAACACTCTACTGGGGACAGGTTAAAACTGCAGGCAGGTCAGTCCAGTACCCGTATCCTCTTCTTTCATGGCCATGCATTTGTACTGTGTGTAGCGTGTGGTATTGCATCTTGTTAAAAAAAAAAGGAAGTACCTCCCTGGGCAAGATGACATCCTAAAGGCAGTATATGCTGGTCTAAAATCTTAATGTACCTTTCTGTATTAATGCTGCCATCACATAAGTGGTAATGATCTTTGCCAAGGTTACTGTCACAGCCCCATACCAAAACAGACCCTGGTTTTTGGACATGTTGCTGATAACAGTCTGGATGATCCTTTTCATCTTCGATGAAGAGCACATGTTCATTTTTATATAAAAGCAAAACAAAAAACAATAAATAAAAAAGTGATTAAAAACAGGCACTCTGCTTAAGCCTGTGCAAACATTGTGTGAAATTCCAACCAACCACTTAAACCTTTTAATCATATTGTGCACTGTAGAGCGAGGAAAAGGCAAATCCCAGCCAATCTTTCTTTGAGGACCAATTATTGTTGTTTTTAAACAACAATAATTTTCTACTGCATTTGTTGACAAACTGGAGATTCTTTGGCCAGTCCTGTTCATAAAAGACTCAGCCGTTCCTTGATACTGCTTTTGTATCAAATCATGTTTGACTGTTTGAAATCAGATAATTATTCACATTTTTCAATTGAATACTAGCTTTTTTGGAACATGTTATAGTCCTACAATGCAGGATGGATTAACAAATGAAATGACTGGACTACTATTGCACCACTGTGCCGTGAACATAAGCTGTTCAATGTTCAGAACTCGTGCCACGTAGTAACACTAAGTTCCTTTCACATATGAATAGTTCCCTTGGAACAAAACAGTCATTTACCATTTAAAGAGATTAAGTAAGGCTTAGTTGAGATCATGTTTATCCTGAAGCAGCATCTTAGAGTGAGGAAAAGTGGTGCAATTTCCAGATAATAACAGGGTGGCTCATGTGTAAACAAACCTGTGATATTATGAGGAAGGGTGTATGATAAGCAAAAACAACAAAAGAAAGACAATAAGATGACAAACTGGAGTTGACTGACTGTTGGTCAGTAATGCTTCTAATACGTAACGTGATGGATGTGATAAATATTTAAATGGTGGTGTGTATATACGCCTCTGTTTGTCTAACACAAGGCACTCCAGGCCTGCAGGATTCTAGCACACCTACTAAAACTTCACCAACTAACAACAATTAGTTAACCTTAAAAAGGATAAAGCAACTGTGTTGAACCTTATGAATTAAAGTGCATTAATCAAATGGGCTAACCCCTTGATATCGTATGTACCCTCCTGGCCAAGAAGAAATCTGCCAAAAACTAAAATGCTAAATATAAAGCTTCTAATACAGCAAATAGGTTAAGCCATTACAAAGAATCAGTGATCCCTCGTTTATGGCGAGGGTTACGTTTAAAATCCGGGAAGTAGGGACGCTATATTTATTTAAGTATTTCTACACTATTTCAGCTGTAGAACTTGCAGAACGCTTGGGTGGCATCGTAGGGCTTGAATGAATTCAGTTTATAATGAAACTTTCACAACACCGCAGATAAAAACTTGTCATGTCGGCAAGTAGCGACTCAGGCGGCCGATGCTCTAGTGTTACTTCTCGTTTTTGGTGAGTATTCATCCGCTGAGTAAATACGATATTGTAGTGTTTTTAACTGTTGAATAATGAAGCAACACACTGAAGTAATGGAGCGTTCTCTTTACTTAACACATCATACATCACTCTCGTATCACACATGCTCCGTCCGTACCGAGTTTACAGCATGTCATATCTTACACATTAAGTAGATACAACAGCTATTTACTGTAAATCGTAATATTTTATGATTTATAATATTCCTTTATTGTTAGAATTAATTTTTTTTTTTTAAATAAATTTTGTGATTTTTCTAATGTTAAAGTTCTGAAAACCCGCGATGCACCGAGTCTGCAAAAAGTGAACCGCGAGGTGGCGAGGGAACACTGTAAAAAGATAACATAACTAAGCATGTCCTTTCCCTTTATTTCCATAATTTTTTGAGTGTTGTGGGTAATTTTTATTACAGAAAGATGAGGCAATGCTGTTCCTCTTTAATGGCAATGGCTTTATACAGTTGACAAGCACCAGAAAATATTTCATGCCTGGTTTGTGAAACCAACTATTCTAAATTTGGTTTAAATCTGGATTCTGGCTAGGCCCAAAACCTACTGGTTTTCCCAATATGATTAGGAGCATTGTCTTGTTAAAAATAACATTTGATTGTTCCTTAGGAAACAACTTTATAACTGTGGGAAGCAAGACTTTCCACAGAAAAAGTTGAAGTGCATGTTTAGTTAAGAATATTATATGCAGCATACTGAATACAGTGTTAATATACACTCTCAAATTACAGGAACACTTCCAAATCAGAGTATAGCATAAACTCAGTTCAACTACTGGGATATTGATCTGGTCAGTTAAGTAGCAAGGGGGATTGTTCATCAATTTCAGCTGCTTTAGAATCACTACTGGCACTATGGTGCCGTACCTGGACCCTACACATCCAACACAACAATACGTGGTTTGCTGTGTCTCCCAGCACAGTATTAAGAGTGTGGAGGAAATTCCAGGAGACAGACAGTTAAAGGCCTTAGAAGGTCACTCAGCCGGACCGATATTTGCTCTTTTGGGCAAGAATTAGCAAGATGGGCACTACCAGAGCCCTACATAATGATGTCCAGATGGCCACTGGTGTGAATGTGTCTGACCAAACAATCAGAAACAGGTTTCATGGGGGTGACCTGAGGGCCTAATGTAATGTAGTGGGCTCTGTGCTCAATAGGCATTTACCATCAAAACACCATAATTGCCAGATCCAAAAACTGGTTCCCTGTGCTTTTCACAGATGGGAGCAGGTTTCACCTGAGCATGTGACAGATCTGACAGGGTCTGGAGATGCTGTGGAGAATGTTACACCACCTGCAACATAATTCAGCATGAAATGCTGGTGGTGGGTCAGTGGTGACCTGAAAAGGCATATCCCTGGAAGGACTCAGTCACCCTGACTGCAATTAGATACTGGGATGAAATCCTTGGAGCCACTGTTAGACCCAACGCTGATGCAGTTACCCTGGTTTCCTCCTGATGCACAACAATGGCTGGATTCATCTGGCATGAGTATGCAGGCTCTCACTTCAGACTGTCAAGGAGCTCAGTGATGCCCTGGTCCAGATCTGCGAGGAGATCTGCCAGCACACCATCCATCATCTCAATAGAAGCGTACCACAACATCAAATACTCATACAAGCATATGGCGGCCATACAATCTACTGAGTAGCATTTTGAGTTGCTGCAATTAAATTTCGGCTAATAGACTAGCCTGTCTTAAATAAAAAAAATAATAATAAATTTTTGAGGTGTCTTTGAATTCTACCCTCTATAGGATGATGTTGCATGTGTTGTATGTTGGCATCAAATTCACAGTGAGTGAACATTTGCAAAAAACAATAAAGATTATCTGTTTGAACAATAAATATATTGGCTTTGTAGTGTTTCCAATTGAATATGGGCTCTAAAAGATTTGCAAATCATCATATTCTGTTTTATTTATGTTTTACACATCATCCCAACTTCATTGGAATTGGGGTTGTAAAATATTATCTGAGGATGGTATGACGGTATGAAAAAGAGGAGGGTACGGGATTGGGCTGTCATTCTGATCTGTCGCTATCAGAGATGTGTGGATAATTTTGAATTTAAAAAATGGCAACCCCGTAATGATGCACAATTTAGGTGTTTTCAAGATGAATTTGACAAATTAAAACTTGAAACACTTACTTGTTTGGTATCCTGTGCCAAATGTCTTTTATTTAAAGAAATTAATTAAAGCAACATTATTTGTAAATGCTTTGAAAATAAAAGGTGACCAGACAAAACATGAAACATCTTTGAATCATACTGTCTGCAGTGAAATAAAAGTCAACGTAAATATACTCACAAAAATAAGGTATAAAATATGTAATGAAATATCCCATAATTTTTGTGAGCTGCTGTATAAGGACCGCTGCATTTTTAATGTGATTCTTATGTACTTATTTTTCATTTCTGGCATTTTCCATATTGTCCAACTTTTTCAGATTTAGCTAAAGGTTAAACATGTTTTGTTGTACATACTTACTCTTTTTAAGCTGGTATTCAATGGCTGCCTTCAGATTAAATGCTTCAATTAATGCCGTTTTATGTAGAACGAGTGTGTTTCCAACACTTTTTACTTCAATTCCCTCTGTCGTCATTCCAACTCCGAGTTCTGCAGGTATGAAAAATGTAACCAATATTTAATCAAGTTATCTGCAGTATTCACAAAGAAAAGCCCTTCATTAGGAATTTCAAAGGAGCAACTGGTTTTATTCTGGAGTTATCAATGCTATTACAATAATTGTTAAGCAATAAGTAACTATATTTTCTCTTTTTTTTCCGAGCTGATGTTCCGGTACCAGTTACAGAACTACACATTTACAGGTTCCTCCTCTTCAGCATTCCTCTACTGGTTTTATTAACAGAAACCAGTCCCACCATGGCCAGGTCACACCAGAGTGCAGTAACTCCCTCCATCATTCAGTTATCAGGAGACAATGTTCCTCCAATAACTTACCGCTGAGTACTCATCATCTCAAACCTTTCACGTTATTTCATTTAATTGCTATCATTTACTTAATTTGACTATTAATAAAAACTTAAGAATTTCAATTAACATATAGGCCACCCAAGGAAGATGGGTCCCTTTTTGGGTGTCCTTGCCACTGTTGCCTTAGGTTTAGCTCCATAAATACATTCAATAAAATAAATTATATAAATGATTAATTAGTAATTGTCATATTTATGCTGATTGTTGTAATGTATAAATGCAGCTAGAATGGACACATTTAATATATTAAAATTTCATTATGTAATGTGACAAAATCAAAGGTTTTGGATAGGGTATTATGATTTTTATAGTCACTATAATAGGAAACTTAAAGTGGTAAAAAAACAACAATCTTAGGTTTAAGGCTAATAGGGAGGTACAAACCTGGATGCTCCCTTATTCCACGCTCAATGATTTCTCGGATGTATTTGAGAGAGGAGGCATACTGATTGAGGCTGTAGTGGCACAGAGCAATGTTGTATGCCAAATCTGAAATAAGAAAAAGTGTTTTACACAATGCCTCAATAATACATCCATTACTAAAAATTTTGCTGCCCTCAGGCAATGCTAATTTATTATTCTATACTACAACCCCAATTCCAATTAAGTTGGGACGTTGTGTAAAACATAAATAAAAACAGAATACGATGAATACATTACAAATACAAATTATTTAATGTTTAAACAGATAAACTTTATTTTATATTTGCAAATATTCACTGATTTTGAATTTGATGCCTGCAACACATTCCAAAAAAGTTGGCCCTTTTTATAGTAGGAGACTGGAGGTCTGGACTGCAGACAGTCTAGTACCCGTACTCTTTTATTACGAAGCCACACTGTTGTAAAATGTGCAGAATGTGGTTTGGCATTGTCTTGTTGAAATAAACAGTGATGTCCCTGAAAAAGACGTTGCTTAGATGGCAGAATATGTTGCTCCAAAACCTGGATGTACCTTTCAGCATTAATGGGGCCTTCACAGATGTGCAAGTTACC
>JAUZSU010074103.1:0-20506 GCA_034780255.1 Parotocinclus maculicauda | reverse complement strand
GTCCTGCAGATCCGGGTGGTTTTATACAAGCCAGTCGGAAGGCGCGTTATAGCCACGCCCATTTCACTTATTACCTTCAAATGATGTTCCCGCGATTTAAAAAAGGTGGCTTCTAAATAAGTGCTTGTTAAATTCTGAGTGTGCGCAAAAAGTTTATCTTAATGTGTCTAAATTTATTTTGTTTTGATTTTCTGCTCCTTGCCTTGGTTCTCTGCTCTACCTTTTTTGTATTGTTCATTGTACCTCTACGAGATGTTTGTACAAACTGTTTGCAAATACTAATTAAAAAAAAATAAGTCCTTGTAATTGGAATGCATTAGACAGATTTTATGCACTTTTGAACCACACTTCCTGCTACTTTACTCCCAAAAGCACAATGTAAGTTGGCACCTGGGGAAAAAAAGATATGGGTGTCTCAGTGGTAACAACTAATAAGAAGGTTGTAGGTTGTTTAAATCCTATCTCTGTCAAGCTGCCACTGTTATGTCCTTAGATAACGTATTGCACCAGAATAGTTCTAGAACTGCACCCCTTTCTTCATAGCTTTTTAAACTGTGCATTTCGAAACCGCTCACAAAAATCAGGGGATGTTTCATTAGGGGATAACCCCTAAATGTTATGAGCAGTATTGTTCTTGGATCGTCATGAATAAGCACACTTTTAGCTCCTACCCTTAAGGCAGGGGTTTTTTCTGAGCACATAGGAACCCTGAGTGACCTAAGTTTACAGTGATTGGAACATTGTAAAAATTATTTATTCATTTATTTTAATTATCTGCCTACCTCCTGAGTCTAGGTCCTCAAGGTTTCAAGGTCTCAAGAAATACAGATGTATTTATGAGACTAAGAAAGTTTTTCCTTGTCACTGTCTTGCTCAAGAGGGGTCCATGTTGCACAGCACATAGACTTTAAGGTCATGCGTACATTTGAGATTTTCTGGACTCGTTTTGGGTGCAATGACACATAGGCCACTTATACGCCTTGCAGAGGCACCTGAAGTTTGTGTCCCATGATCAGGCACATTTAACAATCACACCACAAGCATGTCCAACTGTATATGCATGCCCATGTGAGTCCAAGTGAACCATGCAAAAGGCCCAGCTCTTCAAGCAGGCCCGAGCATAGTTCAGTGTTCCATGCCCTGATACAATATAAGGCAAACATACTAGTCAAAGAAACAGGACTATGGGGATTAAATATGCTTGGGTATGGTACAGATAGCCTAGTGAGTACACCCCTAGTCGCTTTTAGTGAGGGTGTATGATAAATTCTGTAAATGGAAAGGCAAGACTTCAAGAACCTCCTATTTCTCACCCCAGAGTGGTGTTCTCCTGCATACAAAAACAACAGCTGGAGAAGAGCAACTGTGTTTTGTATTTCTGTGCATGAGACTAGTAATAAGTAATTGAGTAATAACATTCTCCCAGTTCTCAGTGTGAACAACATTTATCTTAATTCATTTAATTAGGGGATATTTCAAAATTAACACCCCTAATTAAATATTTATAAATTCTATTATTTTTTATTATTAAAAATAATAATTAAAAAAAGAGCAGTGAGCAGTGTATTTGCAAAGTGCACATTACGGTCATGGGGAACCAGGGCTTGACCGGTATTAGGGGAGGAATCAATCTTAGACAGGCTGTCAATCCATTGCTAGGGCACATACACAATCACTCACACTGACAAACTTGATAGAGACCAGCTGACCTAACATATATCTTTGGGACATGTGAGGAAACCATTGTACCTGGAAAAAAACCCCACACAGATGTGTGGAGAACATGCTAACTCCACACAGGTGGGGTCTGGACAAGGCATTGATTCTAATAAACATTAATCTAATCCAGGTGATTCTGGTTCTATTCAAAGTTCTAAGTTTTCATTTGCTTTCAGTTGTTTATTGCTGTTGCTGGTAGTTTTGCAGGAGCCTATTTGGTGTTTTCCAGTTTATCCATCCTCCCTACAATGAGCCAACCAAAGGCACTCTCCTTTTTATAGTTGCACTATGTATTACAGCCATATTCATGATTATAATAGTAATAATCAAACTGTTAAATCATGTGAAGTGTATCATACTCTACAAGTATGATACAAGTTCTCAGTGAACTGTAAAGTAATTTCCCAAGTCCTCATCACCATCCCCGAGATCACAATGATTTTCTTTACAGCCCAACAGATGGCGCTTAGACTGAGAGAGAAAGTGTTGAAATAATACCTATATGTAGTGATACTGTCATTGTGCTGGAAGACCAGCAATTCTCTAATGCACACGACTGGAATGGCTGTCATACCTGTCTTTTTATGTTACGATCTGTTAATTTCATGCTGTTTCATTGTCAAGTAAAGGCAGATCAACTCGTAACAACCATATTCTCTAGAACAAAACTAATCAGAGCCAGCATATCTAATTTTCTTTCCAAATTCTGACATAAATGCATACTTCTGGCCATTGGAGCCCATCTGATCTATCTCATTCTAAGTATTTCTGATTATTATTTCTTTCTTACCGATATGGATATTCTCGTATCTTGTCACATCTAAAAATATACACCATATTTGCAGTAAAATGTGAAAGGGCAATTTATGTGAATCTCAATCTATCACGGTCCAATTAGGATCCGATCGTAGACTTCCTATGGATCAGATTAGACATGCCCACTTGATTTCTCCTGTACTCACATACCTCTCAGTGTGGAGCCTAATTAAACCCTAATTAAGGCAATTTCACTCTAGAAGCAATTACGATGGCAGTGAATTGCTGTAGTTACGTAGAGGTATACATCAAAACGCACACACGCGATTAACCTTAAATTTAGTGTTCAATGTATTTTAAACATTCTAGCCGCCTGTTGCAACAAGAGCGATCGTGGTTATCACACAGCATTAAAAATCAGACTGGGCTGAATAATGTATTTACCAATGAAGAAAACCGACCTTTTCGACGGCATGAAGCTTTCCAGACCGAATCAAAGCGTGAGTTCAGCTGCGGTTAAACTCAGCAGTCTGAGTATCAATAATCCAAAAGAAATGACACGCCGCATCAACTGGGCGGAAAATAGCGCTGTCGTCCCCGCATTATATCCTCTTTCTTATCCTACTTTGTCCCAGGTAACAGGCGTGAAAAAGGTTATTTCTTCTTATCTCAGATTAAAGTCGTCGATAGACTGATAGAGATAACGAAACAAGTCAGTCAATTCGCACGCATAAACCTTGCCTGGTCGTCGCAACAATGAAAAAAAAAACCCGTTTCCCTGTTTCCTCTTAATAAAGCGTTTCAGTTTTGCTTTGAATGTCGACTGAGAAATTAATCGCTTTTCTAATCCGGATACTGTTTTTCCTTACACTTTAGGAAGACCTGCAACACAGAGCGTTTACCCGGTTCCTCCCTCCTCACTGCTGTTCGTTAGAGAAAGTGTGAGACACGGCGAGCTGAGACCGATAGAGCCCACATGGCTTTGGTGCAAGTCACTCAGACCGTGCACTTTGCATACACACTCAGACTTCAGTGTTGCCGATGTGAACAATTTATTGCTCACACAGACTTCTACCTAATATACTGCTCACCGCAATTAGGGGATATTTCAAAAGGAAATATCATTTACTGAAACATCCCTTAATTTTTGTGAGCAATGTATAGTCAATTTGTATATTTAAGAATGGTTAATAATACCTTGTCAGTATGACATGCAACCCTTGCACCCCTTTGCAATATCCACAATGAGGTGTGTATTTTAGCGCTTATTTTACAGATCACAGAGTCACAGATGTGCAGTGATTAAGACATACAAAGTAATGCCCTCTGTATAAAGATGTCCTGTATTCTTTTGTAAAGCAGAACACATAATCAAACTTTGGTCAAATGAACGTAAAATACATTATTGATTCCACTAACCTGATGTAACACAAGTGGTGATTGGCCCTTGGGGATGAAAGCTCTGATATGTTCTGAATGGATACATGAGATTAATCACATTTGCATTGATCTGGTAGATTTACTGGGAGTGGCTCCTCTACAGTACTGGGAGAACAGATCTAGGGTCGGTGCTGTACCTCCACTTCAAACACAGTCTGAGCTTTCCAGCGCACTCAGTTGACACGTGCATATTTAGCTGACATTTGACTGACTAATATGTAAACTGATGCCTATAAGCCATAGAGGAGCAGGGAGTCTGGGAGGAAGTAAGAACTCAGGCTTCATATTGTGAAATATGAACTTTAAAATGACCTGAGTGTTGCTTTATTTATATGGTTTTATCTGATTTCTAGTAAACCAGTATAGAAATAAAGCCATTCATGCTGAAATAAATGATGTGTAAATAAAGAAAAATCAAAGCAGCCATTAATGAATAATACGGTATGAATTGAATTACATTACACACTTGTATAGACAAAAACATTCTGTGTAGTGAAAACGTGTTTATGTATTTCAGCCATAATTAGTACTTCCTAGTCAAGAATAGACACAACCAACCATGTAAATGTTACAACCACATTTGTACAGAACTGAAATGAATAACCCTAGCCCATCGTGCCACCCTGTGATTTCATTAAATTGCCTAGACCACAATAAATTAACATGGCCAATATCATTATGTTTCATTTAATATATAATATGCAAGACCTTGCAGGTCTAAGCCTGTTTTAGGCCAACTACTATTATAGAACCTGAAAGGGAAATTGGGATTTATTTGAGGCTGACTGTGTTGGCGAGAGAGTAAGGTGCCATTTCAGTTAATGATTACCAAACAAGATAATGAGTTCCTGAATCGGAACAAAGCCATTAATTTTTCAATTTGCTTCATGAAAAGATGCAGTAAAAGAATGATCAAGAAAGGGTTGCAGACGTTTATTTTAGAAACCTTTCTCACCAAGGAATTGCTATTAAGACTTGATGATCCTAAGTTTATTCACAAATGTAAATGAAATGTGTAACAATGTGTGGGAAATACAATCAAGGACGACTTTATCTAGCTTCCATTTGCGGAGTGTAATTAGATAAGCTTAGAGAATGACTAGGCTGGTGCTTTTGCTCTTTGTAAAGGCATGGACTTATCAGCATCAGTTTGTATGTAAGAATATCCACACTAAGCTATATAAACAGTGGCTTTGAGATTTAAACACAGTTATCACCATGTAATCTTTATTGAATTTCTAACTGAAGTATGTGGAGTTTGGAAACGTGTTTGGTTTCACCTTGATAGAGTGCGAATAATTATCACTTATAAAACAAACTGGGTGCAATAGTATTGTAAACACAAGGAAAGGTCTAATCCTGAGACATATAATATGAGTTTTTTATCATGTATTTTTATATTTTTAAATATGACTATTAGAAGTAACAAAAAGTTAAAACACTAAAGCATTTCAGGACCTTTTCAGGACAGTACTTTAAAAATGCTTTAAACTAAACAACAAAACCTTCTGGAAATGCATATACTATTAAATCGGCAAGTCTTCATAACCTTTCACTTTTTAATTGTGTTATGCTGAGACCTTGTTGTACAATGAAAATGTTTTCCCAACCTAATTCCACACCCACTACCCATTTAATAACAAAGAGAAAACAAAATGTTCAATTTTTTTGCAAATCTATTGAAAAGGAAACCAAAATATTTCATTCCAGTATTCAGATCTTTTATTCACTACTTAGTTGAAGCACATTACAGCCTCTAGTTTTCATGGTTATGATGCTATAACGTCTACACACCTTGAGTTGGGGATTTCTTCTCTGCAGACCTTCTCACACTCAGTCACGTTGGATGGGGGCTGTCAATGGACTGTCATTTTTAGGTCTCTCCAGAGATGTTCGATTGGGCTTAAGTCAGGACTCTGGCTGGACCAGTCAAGGACATTCACAAAATTATCCCTAAGCTACAACTGTGTTGTACTGACTATGGGCTAGGAGCATTGCCTTGATGGAAGGTGATCGTTCATCCCAGTCTGAGGTCCCATGCTCTCTGGTTCAGGTTGTCATAAAGAATGAATCTTTACTTTGTTCTATTCAAGAAGACTCACCTCTTCAAGCAATACCTTGGATAATACCTATTCGATTTACTGCAATTTTGCAGTTCTTCCTCTGTTCTTTATATACTTGTATATCTTTCCAACCATAATGTTATGCTCTTAACAGATAATGAATACAAACTGATTGTCTGCCAAATGACTTAAGATAAGTGTATATATAAATAGTCAAATGTATTTAGAAAGTCCTTCTAATCAGTGGATCCATTCAGCCACATTCATTACTAACAGATACAAAAAACCCAAAACAAAACCAAAAAAGATCGATTAGAATATAATAAATTAAACTTGCCATATTTAAAGATAAGGAGCTGAAAATGTTCATTCTGGCATTGCCAATGGATGCCACTGTTCCGCAAGTAATTTAATCTACTTTAATTTTAGTCAATGTCTAATGTAAAGTGATAATCCAGAAGCATTCTACATTATAAAGCAACATTAGCATAAGAAATGGTCTTTAGGAACCTCATGTAGTTTATTTCCATGAGGCAGCCGAATTGGCATAAAGAACACCAATATTGGACTAAAAACACAGTGGAGGAGGAAAATGTCTTGCAGATGTTTTGATGGTTTAATAAGGTTGCTAGGTCTGGGAAGGACCATTTTCTATTAGCTTAGCACCATATTTAAAGAGGCTTGCAGAGTGCAAAAATGGTTTTGCAAAATATGGTGTAAAAGAACATGACTGGTCTGAAGATCACCTTATTATCATCCTATTCAACACCTTTGAATTGAACTGTAACTGCAAACCAGACTCATAAAACTGTTCGTGTTGCTGAATGGTCACATTATCTAGTGTAGAGCCTTCTCAGAAGAGTGCTAGCTTGTACGGCAGGAAAGGGTACCAGTAACACTAATTGGGAAATGAGAGGTTCAGGCATTTGGCTATGTATTGCGCCTGTCTGTTGATAGACCATAACTGTACAACTGATAGACTATAATCTAAACAGATTTATGCCACTCATTAACCATGTACAGTAGCGAGAATCAGGTATCATACATGGGCTATGAATTAAGGAATAAATATTTAAAGGTAAGGAGGATGCATGACTAGGCATGAACTTGAATGCTAACACAGATGCCACAGCTCAATACCTCTAATAAATATTATACCTGGACCAGAAGATCTTGGGTTCAAAATTCTACCTCAACCAAACCTTAACCCACAGTAGCTTGAACTACTAGTAGACAGTATTATTTGTAAGTTGCTCTGGTTAAGGCCATCTGCTTAATGACATGAATGCAACTTAATATTACTACAATTTGAGCAAAGCTAGATAATTTCCCCCAAACATTTGGGATCATACATATACTAAACAGTAATAATAAGTAGTTTATTTTATACTAATTGCCTGATACAACAAAATTGCTGCAGTTCCTCAATATGTGCTGATGTGACTCATTAATATGCTGTGAAAAGCAATGTAAAGGCATTTTATGTTAAGACAAAAGCTCAGATAGATAATTCTTGCTATGAAGAAAACACCAACCTGTTGTTGTTGTGCCAACTGAAATAAGAACCATTAGTTATTTTGGTTTCACCTACAGCAGCAGGGAGGATAATCCTTTTTACAACTTATGCATTATACATCAAGTCAATTGACAACACTGGCTGTCAAATGACACAGTTACTTAAGGTTACACTGTATATATAACTACAGGGATATAACTGCCTCAATATTTTAAGTTATTATTACAAACACTCCAAATGATATGTGCACAAATATGGTATCTCATTATTTATTTATTCCCCATAGTAATACAAATGTCCATGAAGCCTTGCAAAGGAGCATTGCCTCAAGGGTTTCTGTGTGATCAATACAATGACAGGAAATTGTTCCCAATCATGCTGTCAAAGGAGCTCAGCTTGGGTGCCCTAAGGCAGTGGTTGTAGGTGACTTCTTTGAAGGCCTAAGACCTAACCTAACATCTGTTTTGCTGAAGAGAGTGCAGGTCTGCATGAACACAAAACTGCTCCTTCAAACAGTGCATATATGAATGCAAATAATTTAGAATTGTTATATAAAAAAAGATATCAAACAAATAATTAAACAAAGAATGAGAAAAATGTTTAAAGTTGGCATTAATAGCTTCACATGCATAGTGGTGTTATTCATCTTTCAAATCAAATTATTAATCTATTCATGTTATAATACAATATACTTACTATATTATATTTTCCATACCTGTTCACTCGAATTAACTTCACAGAGGGTCTGGGAATTTCCGGCAGCACAGTGTTCAAGGCAAGAACCAACACATTGCAGGACACACACACGCATGCACACATACACGCATTGAATCACTTTACATATGCCAGTTGACCGAATGTGGAAGGAAACCTGAGCATTCAGAGGAAACCAGTACGTGGTACAATGTGGGAGAACATGCAAAGCTCTCATAGGCACAATTTGGGTCTCTCTGTGAAGCGACAACACGAATGATTGTGCCATCATTTAAATAAATTTTTTGTTAAAATAACATTTTTAACAAAAGCCATTCCAACAAATGCATGCCATTTCTGACCCCAGGACATGATGTGTATAGATAATTAATTCAATTAACTGCAAAAAACATTTTATTTTAAGGCAAATTGTCCTGCACTGCACTGCACCTGCACAATGTGATGCAATTGCAAATTTAGGTTGCATAATTTAAAACATTTTCAAAAAGTACCTAGACTATCTAGCATTTGTTAGCTGTCCTTGGTCTCTAACGTTTTACTTCACAAAGAAATCCTTCAGAAATCTTTTTGTTTTTTACATTCTGGTTTTACTCCATATTCCTTCTATGCTTTAAATATTTCTATTATAAGAAATACATAATGTTATTTTTAAAAATACACATTTAAGACATGTCCCCATGCATCCCACTTCAGTAAATTAGGGAACATACAACCAGTCACATGTTCAATAGAAAGTTGAACATGGACTTTCTGGATTTTCTTTGAATAAGAAGACAAAAAAATAATTTTCCCTAGTATTATTCTGTGAATTGGCGGATACTGTCACAATGATTGAGAAGGTCAATCTAAACGTATCTATCCTGTTATTTAAATTATTTTGCGATTTTATTTGTTTTATTTTAAAAATACAAAAAGCTCTTGCTAAACCAACAGAATGTGCTCAGTCTTTTAATGCTATTAGTATGGATGCTATGACATGTTGTTACATATTATGTATTTACTGATTCTGTGCCGAAATAAAATAAAGTTGCCTTAGATTCATAAATATTTATCTATTATGAATAGTTAAGTATGTGTTTTGTTAGATACTGAAAAACTATAGAAAATTACATTTAAAACACTAAGAGTTACAACACGCAAATTTCACCAAGCCGGTTAAATGTCTTATGTATATTTTTAGTTATGTCGCTAGTACACATGGAATAAGCAGATCAATGGCTTTTTTTTACTCCTACAAGCTGATAATGAACAACCATGACCATATATCTTCAGCAAACACACACTGAGATTCTGCTGGGCAAGTCCCTTGCGATTGTCTTATTAGACATTTATTATGCATCAGGAGTGTTTCTGAAATAGATAGGAAAAGGGCCATCGTCAGGCTGCAATGGTGTTACTGCTAGCATACTCATTCTGGCCTCTAATTTTCTACCTAATCAAGTTCCAAATTATATACATGACCTTGGAGGCAAAAGGGAAACTAACTGAGAATATGTAAAATGTGATAGTTCAGCATTATGTAAATAGAGTCTTCACACACAGGCACACAAAGATGGACTGAAAGGGGGTGGCTGAGTCAATTACTAGCTTTCCACTGACAGTGATATTGCTTCCTAGAATGATTTAAGCACCATTGTGAAGAGCTGAACAGACTTTGTGACAGATATCTGTGTGTAAAAATGCAGAAGTCTTCATAGGTAGCAAACTGGAGTGGAATGCTTAAAGTCTCTTTTTATCAATACCACAGTAATGATACCTTCTTTAAGTGACGTGATTAAGATTTGATTGTTCGGCATTAGACATTTTACAGTCATATGAAGACATACCAGGGGTGTCATCAGACCAACTTTTTTTGGGCACATGCTCCAGTAAAATGGTGCTGTGCACCACTAAAATAACAGGTAAGTAAATTTTGCTGAGCTGGACAATATATGCAAAATCACTACTGGCACTACATTTCCCATAATGCCCAAGCATCTTTCTAAAAGCTTGAGTGGCTAATGCGTTTCTTCAATTTTTTTACATTAAATAGTCTACAGATATTTTTAAAATAAATTCAGCAACACTGCAGACAAGGTAATAGCTCAAAATGAATATAAAGAGGATCCCACAAGAACTGTTGGACAATCTGAACGTGTCCATGCTCCATCACTGTCAGTGTGTTTTGGGCGGTGTAAGGTGACCATACACCCTACTGAACAGTCAATGTGTGACACTCTCGTCCAGTTTAACATGCTTCTGTTCATCCACATCAATATGTCACTTGTTACTCAATCCATAACTGAGTTTGCATCTCATTTGTGTAATCAAACAACCTTCTCTGACTTTTCATTCTTCATATTCACTTATTTACATATTCATACAAATTTTTGTGAGCAGTGTATTTATTGTTTACCGGGTTTTCTTTTTATATACAGCTGTGTCCTCATGACTAACTGTCAAGCAAATTCTAAATTCTGTGTGTTCCGCAGTATGACGAGTACCTTAGAAATACGCCTGGCATATACTAACAGAGCATGGGGATGGCATGGTGGCTTGGTGGGTAGCACTGCCCCATTACAGCAAGAAGGTCTGGGTTCAATCCCAGGGTGGAGGGGCCTGCATTGCCTTCCCCATGTCTGCATTGGTGTACGCCAGCGTCCTACCATAGTTAAAATATACTGCTAACAAAAATTTGGAAATAAATAAAAGTAATTGCTAATGAAATATCCTCAAATTTATGAGAGCAGTGTATAGGTTAAAAGGTTACTCTAAATTGGCAGTAAATTAAGTGCATATATGTATATTTAGACTATCCTTGATGAAACCTTGTGTATAGATGTAATCTTGAGTGTGTCTGAAATGGCCACTGATGCTGATAGTAAACCAAACAAAGAAACAAACAATCCAGAGCATACGTTTTCTTGTTCAGTTGAGCTCTCAGCATGTGAATGCTTTGAAACTTTTCAGCAAAACAATTAAGATTTTTAATTCCACGGACCACTGATAAAATAATGACACAGAAAACTATTATATTAGCTGCATCTGCAAGAGGAATAGCTTTGATACATAGACTGTTTATTTTTTGCTGTATGTTTTGCAATATGAATTTGTACTTAGATTGTATTTAGATATTATACCATTAAGTCCAAGCAGTGTATATTACCAGAATTTGCATCGGTACATATTTAACCCTATTATAATGATCTTTAATTACTAATGCTTTTAAATTTGGAATAGCTCCCATGCCATCCTGCTACCCCTAAATAGCAGTCAAGTTAACATCTTATAAATGAATGTTAACCAGCATCTGTCACAGGAAGAACCTAGTGTCAATATCATAGTCTTGATTTCCATTATTATACTATTATTTATTAGGAGCCAAATCATGGATTATAATCTGTAGTAATTATGATTTTTATGTATGCTATGTTACCACAGCTTTTAGGTTGTCAGCTAATTCATAATAACTCAATGTTCAGGGTTAGTAACGAGAGGTATATCAGTATCAAAGTTGTAATTCGCATCATTATGTTCATAGCTAATTCAATTAATGGTGTCAAAACATGCCCGAAATACAATTACAACAACAACACTATGTATGTCATGTTTTTACATAGCTAGCAGGCTGGTTAGTTAGCAAGTTTTTGAATCTCTTGAATGAAATTGGCTTCAACAGCACAACACACACACACACACACACACACAAACAAACAAATTTAAAATGGATGGTTTCAGATTTAGGGCTTTAAACTTCACTTACATGCTGTTTGAAGTTTGTCTCTCTGTCATTGTGGGGACCTTCCATTGACATAATGACTACTGTAGCCAATTAATGCTATCTCTAACCTAGACCCTAACCTTAACCTCAGTAACATACAGCATATCTTTTGACTTTTTAAAAAAAAAGTAAAGTTAAAACCAGTTAGAGTAAGATGTCTCCACATAAAAAAAATGTCAGAGATTTCTAATGTAATTTGTATGCTACATGGTACACACACGCACACACACAAACAGACAAAAACAGGTTAAACACGTTAATCTCTGGTATATATTAGATGGAAAGTGAACTATTGGTTCTTATACTTGGCATGAGTGGCAGTGATTCAGAGGAGGGACAAACTACAAACTGGCATCAGGGTTTTTAGCATTCAAGTCAGATCCATGTCAAGTTAGATTTATTTATATAGAGCCAATAACAAATTAAGCAAGCCCAGGGCGACAGTAGCAAAGAAAAACTCCCTAAACATTAAGGAAGAAACATTGGAAGGACTCAAAAAGGGACCCATCCTCCTTAGGTGTCTTAGATGTTAAATATAGGAATCAAGTTATTAATAATTGATAAATAAAATATTTAATGGAATAGCATGGCAAATGTACATAATGTCATTGTCATATTATTTCATTCTATAAACAAAGTCACTTTATGATCATGAAGTCCTTAGTGGGAAAACCCTTGGAGGCACATCATCTGCCAACTGAATGATGGAGAGTTACTTCCATCTGGTGTGGCCCAGGCATGCTGGGACTGGTTTCTGATAATGGATACCAGTAGAGTGATTCTGAAGTGCTGGAACAGGAAAGCAGAGGAAATTGAAAGTGGAGTGTGTGGGGTGAAACTGGTAAAAGAACATAAGCTTAGAAAGAAAAGAGATGTAAATGTAAATGTAGTTAGTTGTTGCATGATACTCCGGCAGAATTTGTTATAGCAGTATAGCTAGAAAGAGGAGAACCAGAAGGTAATGAAGCCAATAGGGATCATGTGAGACATCAGCAACCCATCTTATCAGCAAACAACAAACCTAAGTGATCATACTAAGAAGGCAAGAAGAAAGCAACCCAAAATACCAGATCACCATACATCCATTCGACTATGAACCCTCAACTCAGCCCTCAGTCTACGGCAAGCCAGCCACAGACTGCCCACCCAAACTCCTGGCCAAAGGTCAGGGCATGACAAGGCAGGCAGGCCAGACATGACCCCAGACTTCGGCCCCAGTAACCCAAACCATGCTTCCCAGTCTAAATCTAACCATGGCTCATCGGTGCACGAAAGCAACAAATCCTATGCTATGGACATTACTATGCACCAGGCAACTTTAATATTTTGACTGATAAGTGTTTATTTATTCACCCATATATCATTTAATATATACATGTACATATATATACACAAGCATTAGTCAAATGACATAATACAAAGCAGAATTATCTTTCCTCATCTGTCCACTGTCTTCAATGCACATTTCTTTCTGAACCAGCCTGACATCTGGTGAACAGAGAGTAGTGAAAGAAAAACAAGCAACAAGGCTGTGATTCATGTGAGGGGATTTTTGTATATCTTTGTTTCTAGTGTCTAATGGCAGTGTTGGACAGGAGGAAGATCCTGCAGAGTGTGCTTGTGTGCACAGCTGTGACTTTCTTGCCTTTGTAGCACCCAGTCTCTGGAAATGACAAATTTACTACAGCTGTGAGCCAATTATTGGTGTGTCACCCTCCTCAGATACCCTTGGTGAAGATGGTAGCAGATTTGAAAATAACCCTTATGTTAATCTCATGTCCAAATAATCTTTATTTTTAAAATAAGGTTTATTTTGTTATTTTTTAAATCATATGCCATTTATATTACATTGCATTTTAGTTATTCGTTTTTGTATTGTATTAGTTGTCAGTCCTGGTAATGGTGTAAAATTCTAAATATTCTCATGGTACACACAAATGTGCCAGCCAGCATTTACCAAACAAAACAAGTCCTTATGCAAATGTTGCACTTAAATATGGAAATGTAAATAAACTACTTTTTTTATGTCAGCTATTTTCATCCTGTTCACTTCTAACTGTGTTAATTAAAAATGATGTAAATACTTAATATGGTAATGCAGTTAATTAACAGAATGCTTTGCTTTGCTGTATTATAATAACTTCTGGTCCAAATGACACTAGAACTATTGAAAAACACATATATAGACACACAAAAGTATTAGAAAGTGCACTTTATTCTCAACTGCTACTACCTATGAATAACAGTGGACACAATATCCTTAACAGTGGACACAATATCCTTAAGTGACTTATCTTCACTTTTGCTGGCCAGACACTCCTTTCCCAAATGTGACTTCCTTAAAAAGGTGTCCCTTTGACATTCCATATGCAGTAACGTTCTTTCAGACATACTTCTGTGTAACACAACACTCTTCCACTCATGACTTTTCCAGGTGCAAGCATACACATATGTTACAGGATAACAAGACTAGAACTGTCTTTAAAAGATACCTTTGAACTGCACCGTTAAATAAGTTCAATTGTACTTTAGCAATGACAGCTGCAACCTGCAAGCCAAATTCAAATAAAACGTACATTGTCCATGTGATATAATTGCTCACTTAAAAAGGTTTATAAAACTAGTTTTCTGCGATGTGATCTGTGAATAGTTTTTCATTTCATATATACAGTAAATCCCACTGTGATAATTACTGACCACAGGTAATCTATTATAATGTTCTATCAGATGAAGATAAAATGCTAATTATAAAGTATAAGTTTTAAAACGTATAAAAACGAAAAAACCATAGCATTTTTGTACATAGGATAAATTATTAGCATGCTTTAAATCTCTGGACATGAAATAAAGTACAAATACACTGCTCACAAAAATTAGGGGATATTCCATTATGGAATTTTTGTGAGCAGTATATGTCATTCATGGTTAGAGAGTAATTTACACGCAGTGTTGTAAATTCATCTGGATACAGTATGTGTCATGATATGAAGTTTTCTTCAACGCATGGTTTATTCTGTGGTTTACAGTGCATGTTGTAATTTACTAATTTTATTAATTCACCAATTCATCTTATTAAAGTTGGTAATGTGTATATTATGTTAATTGCAGTAACCATTAATTTAAAAGCTCCTTTAAATTATTGTTGCAATTTAGAACTGTGACAGTATTTAACAAAGACATACTGCTGTGAAATAAGGATACACATTTTTGGTATAGCTCACATGCTCAAATAGTATTGTAACATGTTTGGCTATGACATTTTGGGTGGCTCCTTAATAAAGCCAAGTTATTAATGAAGTCTGAATTGACTAATGAGGCTGTATGTAGCTGATTACTGGCAAAGGGCTTACAGAATAGCCCATTCCCTCAGTGTCCCAGAGGCATGGATTATTCTGATTAGGTAAGGTTAACCTTTTTAATCACGGTCATTTTCACAACTTGACAAGAACAAGATTACTGTCTTAATTACAACAACAACAACATAAGACGTTAGCAATAAATTATTACATTTTGAGGCAGATCTTTCTGACGCTGACATTGTAGGATATACATTATTGGAAGCTTATAAAGGTGGAGAAACTTGTCAATTAGCACTCACATAGTGGACATCAGATCAGAACAGAATTTGTCTTCATCTCTGGGTTTGGCTGTAAAATTAACCCCAGTCTACAGGAGGACAAAATATAATCTAAATATCTTGTTTAATCTTTGTTGCATTTGAATTATTGTACATTCATTAATTTTCATATTTGATTAAAATCAGGGTCTCCTGGAGCTGTGACCTAACTGGCAAAGAGTAAAGAGATTTTTTTTTGTATAGGAACATATGTAATTTGAAGCCTTCTAAAGTTACACTTTTTGGTATGTTAAAGTAACCTGTCTGCTGGGGCTGTAACTCCCACTACATGTTCCTGTATAGCATATTAAATGAAGAAGAAGTGATAAACAATATCATAATAAAAATAATAAAAGGATAAAACAGCTTGTTTCAATGACATACAATGGTGTAGGGTTGCACCGATTACACATGTTTAAAAATTATTTGGGTAAAACAGTTCTTATAAATATCAAATATTTATTTTAGACTAATCTTTTTTAACTTAACTATAGACTACTTTCTTTAATAATCTGTCTTTACAAATTTCTACTACCTTACTTCAACTCAAATTCATATTACGGTGTTCAGAAATGTTAGTAATCACTCTTCTGTATTCTCACTTCATATCATAGCTCTTTATTTTTCCAAGCTTGCTTACTTCTCACCTTGTACCTTTAAAACTATAAACTTTAATTTTCAAACTTACTTGTTTTCAGTTTAGAACTCTTTACTCACTTTACATATCTCCTAATTTATTTTCACTGGTTTAAAAAAAACCTTGATTATTTGTATCGCTTTCTTTTTCGGCTTTCTTTAATCTCACACACATACAAAGGGCCGAACAATTATCATTACCATCCTCAATAGAAATTCAGGCCATGGCACTGAACTAGTGTATGGTTTGGTTTTAAATACCTTCACAAGCAGCTGCAAACAATCTGTAACTGATTAGCCTAGAAGCCCTTTGGGTAACATAGTTAATTCAGTCATAACAAGCAACCACCCCTGCTGGTCAAAGGCAGTAGTGCATGAGTAGGACTAAGTGTTATTGAAACAAAAGGTCCATAATAAAAGGGTCACCAAGGTGTTCAGTGCAAATTTTTCTACTGCAATTCTTTGTCAGTGGAAATTCCACGAATGTACTCTTATAAAAGCAGCTGGCAGCGCTCCCCAAACCATGACATTTCCACCACTATGCTTAACTGTAGGAAGGCAAACTTGCCTTTGTGCTCCTCACCTGGTTGGTTTATCTTGGTCTCATCAGACCACATGACATGGTTCCAATATTCCATGTCTTTAGTCTGCTTGTCTTCAGCAAACTGATTAGAGGCTTTCTTGTGTATCGGCTTTAGAAGAAGATTCCTTCTAAGGTGACAGCCATGCAGACCAATTTGATACAGTGTGCGGCATATGGTCTGAGCACTGACAGGCTGACCCCCCACACCTTTAACCTCTGCAGCAATTCTGGCAGCACTCCTACACCTATTTTCAAAAGCGAGGTCTGTTCAGAGTGGAATCTACCCTGTTAAAAAACTGTATGGTCTTGGCTACTGTGCCTTTTTTCACTTTCAGGGTGTTGGCAATGTTCTTATAACCTAGACCTTCTATATGTAGAGCAACAATTCTTTTTTCAGATCCTTAGAGAGTTATTTGCCATGAGGTGCCATGTTGCACTTCCAGTGAGGAGTATGAGAGCGATTACACCAAATTTTGGTGAGAGGTGAAGTGTCCTAAACACGTCTTCGGAATGTGAGAACCAGAGTACCTTTGTAGTTGGACAAAATGTATGTGGAGACAGTGAGAACAGGCAAACTACGCACCTAGTGTAAACTGCTAATCAAACTATTGATCTACAGAGTTGTGAAGTGTGAATTATTTGTATATCATAACTATTATAGTATTGTATTACAGTATAAGTACTGCAAGCAGACAATTTTAGGATCATGGTCAAATAACTAATCAGTACATGTCTTAGCACTTCTTGGGCACTGGGTTGTACTTGGTTTTATGGAGATTGGGAAATCTTTTGTGACAATCTAATCTTTAAGACAATGTATTCAATTAAAAAGAGATCAAGTTAAATTAAAAAGAATATGTTGTTTGCTCCATTATAACACATATTTAAATCTTCGGCCAAAGGCTGGCAAAGTGTTACGATTAAGCAATAATACACTTGAGCCTTTTGCTTTAATGTGAAATATTGGCACTCGAATATATTGGCACACATCTTGCCCTATAACATGAAACATGAGAGTATTATTGTGATTATCACCATGTCATTAGATGTTATGACAAAGAGGACAGAAAAAAGATTTGTATATGAGCATTCCATGGAGTAAAATAATTCCATTATATCAGCCACTCCACTGCTAAAACATCACTACGGCTTTCGGTGGACAAGGCAGGTACTTAAATGAATGTAACCAGCCACGGATGGTGTTTAATGAAAGACGCAAATAAAAATCAGAAAGAACATGTGATAGAACCAAGAAAACTTTTTTTTTCATTTGTGACTGAGCCCTGAAAACTACGTAAAAGCTACATGCTAAAACTGACTGCAGTGTCGTTGCTCTTCAGCTGAGCTTGGGTCTCCTAGTACATCTCTCAGCGAATCAAATTGCAGGACTGGAACTAACTACAGTATAATTATCAGAAGTAAATCATTTTATGCATAATATTTATTTTACTATGCACTTTAATAAGAAACAGCACTTATCTCGTGTGTCCTGAGTGTGTTAGTATGTTTATTTAATGGAATCTGCTGTTGCACACTGAGGGGTTGACTAACAGCAAGACATAAGAAAGTCTTTCCACACACACTATGTCTGTTTTTTATAGGCTTATAGTGGTAGACCTATGCAAAATGTAGGAACTAATGAATAATAGACCATTTTAAATACAGCCCATGACTATGAATCCTTGACAGTCAAGCAGTGAAAAATCCAATCAATGGTGTTAAAAATATCAGCATTAAAATATTATCTTTGGTCTTTTGATCTTTTCTTAACTTAATTTTGGTATATGTATATATTAATCATGTTATAAAAAATTTAACTGTAATGATTACAATGATGATGCGGAACAATTACAAAAGGCAACAAAAAACTGTTGTAATACTTCTTGAATTTATTTTTCTGTTGAGATGCAGTAGTAGTTCATAATATACTTGAAGTAACTACTCCAATATTTCTATTTAGATGTTTAATACTGTTCTTTGACAACTTGCAGTTGAAGTCAATTTAGACAGCGGTACCTTGCTGGTCTGGTGTAAAATGCATTTTTGAAAGCCTACCTTTGTATAGCTCAGCAGGTATTGTGATGTTATCTACTTAAATGAAAACCTATACATCATAAAGATGGATGAGTTTTGATGCATGATGCACACAATATATGGACATTTACATTGCATCTTTTGTTTTCTTTCTGCAACATTCAGCATTTTCAAAATGTAAAATTTAGTCTCATTTTTAAGAACTTGATAACAGATTGCCGATTGTAGCATTTTACAAAATGTTTTAGACACTGGTATCATTTGAAAAAGAGATTTCTTGCAGTAGCTGTAGAATGCATATGTTTTATAATATAAAACAGCCACAACCAATATGTTGATTTATTCTTCACATACCTTTATGACCCATTCCAGTATAAAAAATTGTATATATCAGCATATGCTGTAGATGCCTTAAGAATGGACAAAAGTATGTGTACACAAAAACATCACATACGTTTACATTTATATTTACTTACAGATAATATACTTACAGATACTTTTTTGCAAATGCCCTTATCCAGAGTATCATATAAAAAACTTTATATTAAGATTACAGACGTGACATATTTTCATGCTGACATGAATAGTATACTCAAGAACACCAATCAACAAACTGGTAGAACATAGGAGCATGATTGTGTTTTGGCGATGCTCTTTCATAGCTCAGGAGATTTAATGGTTATTCTTCATTATTTTTTATTTACAGTACATATCAACTTTTTCACATGTTTCTACATTATTAAGGACAAAAAAATTAGACATGAGAAATGAGACATACAGTAAATACATTTAAGATTACAGGAGACAAACCTGGGTTCATCTTGAAATGTTAATTAATAAATTGACTCCTGACCTGTTCTTTTTAGTAACTGGCTCTTACCACTGAACCTCTTGAACTATATTTGGGCCATCTCAAATCCTAAAGATGTACACAATTGTTATAATGTTTTTATGTGATAAGTAATGTTTATGTGCCATGGCTAAGTGGGGGCACCACTGTGGTGCAGTGCGTAGAACTCCACAAATGTCCTGGCTGAGATGTCTTTAAGTATGTTGACTATGAATGTTACCTATCAATCTTCATAAGCAAGGGAAGTTGGCAGTTGGTAATTTTTTGGACCTGTTGAATTGACCCTCTGCAGTGCTCTCCTCGCCGACGAGGAGCAGCAAACAAACCAAAAAGAGACGCAGTAGCTTGGTACACTCTTGATGGAACAGTGTTGGAAGGCCACCAGAAGTTTCTCAACCAGGTTGTTCTTTATGATCAGGAGGTAGAATCATGTACCTAACTACGGCACTGGTAGTTGGTAGGGTCTAGGCCATATTTAGCTTTTTTATTTGTTTTTAGTTTATTTAGTCCCCTGGTAGCACAGTAATACTTAGTTAGTAATAACTGTAATAATAATAATAATGATAATAATAATAATAATAATAATAATAATAATAATAATAATATGAACTGCTTTAGCATAGGTGTTCTGATGAGAGATTATAATAGTACATACAGTGCATCCGGAAAGTATTCACAGCGCTTCGCTTTTTCCACATTTTGTTACGTTACGTCCTTATTTCAAATTGTATAAAATTAATCGCTTTCCTCAAAATTCTACACAAAATACCCCATTATGACCATGTGAAAAAAGTTTTCTTGAGAGTTTTGAAAATGTAT
>JAUZSU010073992.1:0-20514 GCA_034780255.1 Parotocinclus maculicauda | reverse complement strand
ACTGTGGTAGCCTAGTGGTTAAGGTACTGGACTCTAGACCAGAAGGTCCAGGGTTCAAATCCCACCTCTGCCAAGCTGCCACGGTTGGGTCCTTAAGCAAGGCCCTTAACCCACAATTGCTTGGATTGTAAGACTGTGTAAGTTGTAAGTCGCTCTGGATAAGGGCGTCTGCTAAATGCCGTAAATGTAAATGTCCATGTCCATACAGTAACATTTTGTAGAGTTAATTATCTAGTCTAATCTAACGTCAGACTCCCAGTCTTCAGCGGAAAGACACAACTGACCAGACATTAGAATGTAACGGAACTGTGATGATGGTAAGGTGTGGTTTTAAATGCAGTATACACTTACTGGTTGGACACCTATCCTGTATCCATAAATACCGATCAGATATTCTGTATTGTTATCGGGCCGATATGTAGCAAAATCCCTGGATCGGAGATTGGATGGGGAAAAAAAAAAAACATATGCAGCACCAGTGTTTCAAGAAGTGGCAGCAGCATATCGTTATCATCAGATATTCAAGTTTGCAGTATCAATATCGTTATCGAGCATAAAAAAATTGTATCGAGCCAGCCCTAATAAGTACATATTCAGCAGAAACCTTATTCTTAATTTTTAATTTTTTTAGGCAAGCTATACGCCATGTGATACACTCCCGTGCTAAATGGGGAAATCTGCAGTGCGTGTCGTAGGGGTTCACATGCCAGGAGTGATGAGTGCTGGGAAATGTAGTGAGGATAAGCCGTGGTCTTGCCAATAATCTTTTTTGTTTGTTTGTTTTTATATATTATTCAATAAATTACATATGATTTTAACACTTCATTATAAAATAAAGTGTTTTAAGATTAAGGTAGACTATCCTAAGATATATACAATACCATATTCAACTTCCAATTGCTTTGTCGAAACTTATACCCATTGTTCATCAGGGATGCATGCTTCACACAGCATCAGTGATTGTTAACAGCCTCTGTGATTATAATCAATAAGTAACTACATTTTCTCTTTTCTCTCTGAGCTGATGTTCTGGTACCTGTTCCAGACCATATGCACAAGACCATATTCACAAGTTTACATTTACGGCATTTAGCAGACAGCCTTATCCAGAGCAACTTACAATTCATACAATCTTGCAATTCAAGCAATTGTGGGTTAAGGGCCTTGCTTAAGGACCCAACTGTGGCTGCTTGGCAGAGGTGGGATTTGAACCCTGGACCATCAGTTCCAGAGTCCAGTACCTTAACCGCTAGGCTACCACAGCCCGGACTCCAACAGGACTTGGAGTGACTGGAGCGTATCGGGCGAAATATAATCTTTTACATTATTTTATATAACTGTTATTATTACTTAATTCTACTATCAGTACAAACCTAACTATTTTAGTTAACATCTAGGCCGCCCAAGGACGATGGGGTCCCTTTCTGAGTCTTGGTCTTCTCAAGGTTTCTTCCTGTTTCTTTGTCTTTTCCACTGTCGCCCTAGACTTGCTCAATATGGGAATGGGCTTTTAAGATGGCATAATATTGTAAAGCTGCTATGAGACAATGCTCTATTGTAAAATCACTATATAAATAAATATGGCTTGACTTGGCTACCTGTACATGTGTTTGCCAGAGTTAGGGGTGTCCCGAAAGTATTGTTATCAATGAACGGGGCAACTGCTCCAAACTGTCACAGTATCAGGTGTTGCTTATACGATATTGGTGGCATGATATTGGTATATTAATTGAATGATTGGTTTGATTAAGCTTTTTAACCAGGGACAGGGAGCTCCTAGAAACATTTACTGGTCCCAGCACTATGACAGTGAACAGGACAGCTGGATAATACTACAGACTAAACATTAAGAAAGGTTTAGTGAAAAGTGTTGAGTAAAACAGGTACTTACTTCTCAACCAGACCCTTCTGCTTGAGGATGTGGAACACTTCGGCAGATGTCAGTGGACCTTGAAGCTTTTGTCCATTCAGCATCTCCTTCTCCAGTTCCTCAATGCTCTGAAAGAAAAAAAAAGTCATGATTTTACTCATTTTAGATGAACTACAAGAATATGTTTATGTTAAAGGGAGCACTGATTAATTCTGGTCTCAGGCAGCAAGTAAGAAATATCTTCAGAACATGATAAACAACTGTTTGAAACCATGTGATTAAAGTGTGTCTGAGGAAAATCAGAGGTCTGTTTTATTAGGCACTTTTGCACCAAACAGTTCTAGGTTCATTTTATTTGTTTATCTATTAGATTTGACAGCACTTTTGGAATCAATGGCTATTTGCGACAGGAACAAGGTTACATCGATCATGTCAGGCACATTCACACTAGTGCCAATTTAGATTGACCAGTTAAACCAATGCATTTGCAATGTATTTGAAATGTGTGAGGAAACCCAGAGTACCCAGAGTAAACCCATGCAGACACAGGGAGGACATGGAAACCCCATACAGGCAAGGGTCGAGATCGAGCAGGGGATTTCTGAAGCTGTGCCTCACAACAGTTCTAGGAACCAGTTTGTGAGGATCTATCCCTTGCACAGCTGCCCAGAGATCTACCTATGTTCTAAGGTCTTTTTTTGAATTCACACCAACAGCTGAAGTGAAGTAAGCCACGGGACGGTTGGTGAAACGACTCGACGACTCTCTGTGGCACAAAGCCTGGGCTTCACTGTCATCCTGTTTGTCTGTGTTTTTTCCGTCTTAAGACGTAGATCTGTTATTTAGACGGCTATTGATGTGCTCTAAACATGGTGGTTGGCTCAACACAGGCACTTTCTTCTGGAGCAATCATCACACACTTTTGTTCCATGTTTCTAGGCCATTTACTTCATACTTAAGTCTGGACCACTCGCCCCATATTTGGGTCACTCAGGGTTCCTACGCACTGAAAAAATACTCTACCCTAAGTAAGGCTCATGATGCAAAAAAAGTCACGATGTGCATCCAACATTGGGCTGTGGTGGCCTAGTGGTTAAGGTACTGGACTCTGGACCAGGGTTCAAATCCCACCTCTGCCAGTCTGCCACAGTTGGGTCCATAAGCAAGGCCCTTAACCCACCATTGCTTGAATTGTAAAACTGTATGAGTTGTAAGTCGCTCTGGACAAGGCCGTAAATGCAAATGTAAATCCTGAAGTGGGACGAGGCTTTGAGGGTGCGTCATTTCTATAAGCATGTTTTAAATATATTAATGCCTTTATTATCTCTCATTCTACAATGGAAACTAGCCTGTTTGAATACTTTAATATTTAACTTAGCATTTAGTTATTTAAATTTGGTCAAACCGTTACAATAGCAGTTTTATTTTTGCTGGAGCATTATGTAAAACTCAAAATTGTAATTACGTTTTATTTTTTTAAATACAAGCACATTATTTTATTAAAAAGGAAATGTTATTTAAGATATAGCAAAGCTACAATAGAACATTTCGTTTATAGTTTTAAACCTGTTCCCAGTCATTTCTTTTAATTCTTTTAACTGGGGACAACATTTTAATCAACTTATTGTATCACAGTTAATGTCCATTGTTTTACACCATTTTGACTTCAGAAATAAAACTAAGTTTTCTATAGAATGTCTTACCGCAATAAATTTTAATTGTGAAGTATTGTGAAATGTAAAAAAAAAAAAAAAAGAAAAGATAAAAAAGTTAAATCTGTATCACGAATTGAATCAAATCATGAGCAGAGTATAACGTGTGGATCGTTACATCCTTAATTAAGAACTGCAGTCATCCCCAGACCTGGCTGTCCGAACACGTGAGAAAGGGGGCACTTATTCTGAACAGATGTAAGGACTAAGAAAAATGGATAAACTCACAAGTTCACCTAGATGCATGTTAATGAACTGAAGCCAATGCTTTTACGCCTCCAGCATTTAGCAAACTCATATCTTACAATGTACAATCTGAGTAATTGAGGATTAAGTGCTTTGCTTAACAGCCTCTGGGCTGCATTCCAGCACAATCTTTTTTTTTTTTTTTTTTTTTTTTTTTTTAATTAAATCTGATTATCAACCCTTGAACTCTTTCAGTACTGATGCACTGGGAATCGTATTGTTTCTGACCTTGCCCGTGGTGACAAAGGCCTCGGCTACGCGCCGGTTGCGTCCTCCATAGCAGGTGGTGATGAGGTCAGCGACTCCGCAGCTTTCCAAGAAGGTGGCAGAGGATACGGAGCCGTCTTTACTGAACAGTTTGGCAAAAGCGATCATTTCCATCAGTCCAAGCCGGATCACGGCTGCCTTGGTGTTGTCTCCACACTGGAGGCCGTCACAGAAACCTGCTCCCACGGCTACAATGTTCTACCAACATGAAAGAAAAACGACTTAGAAAGCAGCAGCAACAACCATAATATACTTTAATGATGCAGGACTTGAAGCCAAAATCTTACATACATATAGCTTTACATACTGTATAACAGAATTAAAGTTAATGTAAACCTTGGACTAAAACAAAATCATGATGACAATCCTCAATCTTACTTGACAATATCTTACTATAACACCAGGTTTTATTTCCCTTTCATGTTTAGAACTTTGATTTTGTGGTGGCAAGCATGGACCCTAAACAACATGAGTTCATTACAGGATTAAAAATGGGTAGCCGTTTCCCAAAAAGCCTACTTTCTACCCTTAGACACTGATTGCTTTTACATGCACTTAATAATCTGATCATAGTGTGTTTTCTGCAGTTGTCTGATTATTCAGGTGGTCATGTACACAGCATACCCCAATTTAAAAATCAGATCAAAGAGAGCTGTTTTTTTATCTCAGTATTTCATGGGATTTACCACTGTATATATTCTGGTTACTTTATTTTAACCCGTTTTCTCAGACTGTGCAATATTCATGGCCAAACCAACATGGTCCACTTCTTCTACAGATGGCATTATAGTCAGTGAAACGGCTATCAACCACTTTGGCTTTTAGATTGTCTTAAAGCAATCAGTGATTGGACAGCAGTTAACTTTCTACAGCTAAATGCTGAAAAGACAGAGGTTTTGGTTTTTGCTCCAGAAAACATGACAATCACGATTAAACAAAGTCGTGGACTTCTTGCATCTTCTGTCCGTGTAAGCCTGAAAAATCTGGGTGTAATTTGATCAATTTATGCTATTTGACAGTCATGTTAAAAAAGCTTACAAGGACCTGTTTTTTTCATTTAAGAAACATTACTAAGTTGAGATCAGTAGTTTCAAATACAGAGTTGGAGATGCTTATTCATGCTTTTATTTCGTCTTGTACTGATTACTGCAATGCTCCGTTTTCCTCACTTAGTGTGTCTGCTTGGAATCGCTTCCAAACGATTCAGAATGGAGCTGCTAGATTGCTTACCAGGTCAAACAAAAGGTCTCACATAACCCTGCTTTAGCTCTGCTAAAGTCTCTCCACTTGCTTCCTGTGGAATACAGGATCCAGTTTAAAATTCTTACGCTTAGGCCAGACTTTTTAAATTGCTTGTTCCTCGGATGTCCCTACTTAAGAATCTGAGGAGGGAGGGGAAAAAAGGAAAATAATATATATATAAATCTTTATTTTTCAGCACTTTTTAATTTCTCGACGACTATGTGGAATCAATACAAGGGAGGAGGAAGAAATAAAAATACATTTTTATTTAAAAATAACATTTATTTATCCTACAATTAAATTAAGGTGAATCTGGAACAAAATTAAATGAACAGAAGAAAACCGTTGGCTCTCCACCGGAGGGTGGAAAAAGCTAAAAAATAATTTATTATTATAATTTTTTTTTTTATTTCAACCATTAGTGCTGCGGCGGATCCGAGAAACACCCAAAAAAAATTGTTTTTTTTTTGTTGTATTTTTCAAATATGATCGTCGGCGGATCCACAAAACAAACAATAAAAAAAAAAGTCTGGCCTTACCTATAGAGCATTACATGGTCAGGCTCCTGACTATGTGGCAGAATTACTGCAACCTCACTCCTCTGTGAGACTCCTTAGGTCTAGTAGTTTAAACCTGCTTTGTTCCACGGTCCCGCCTAAAGACTCACGGGGATCATGCATTTGAGGTTTTTGCTCCTAAACTATGGAACACTTTGCCTCCGTCACTTAGATCTGCTGATTCGGTTGAGTGTTTTAAAAACATCTGAAGACATACCTTTTTAAACAGGCATTTAGAAAATGCAGCATGGTAGTATTGTGCTTTTGTTTTGTTGTGCTGTCTTATTTTCATTCTATGTGTTTTTAAGTATTGAATTTGTCCATTATATTGTTTGATATTGTTTGATTTTATTGTTTGACTGTCTGGGATAAGTGCTATATAAATAAATTTTACTTACTTACTTGTGGAGACTCTGAAATGCAGTATACGTTTAAAAAATGAAGAATTAGATTTTTTAATAATTTAAACAATGTTACGTCACATATTACTATGAGATTATTGTCTTTTTGCTGTTTAAGTGCCTGCAAACTTGTTAAGAGGATAACTGACAATATCAGATTTTCTGCAGATATCAGTGTGCTAAAGCAATTTGAGTCCAGTCAAGGAACCAACGGAGCAAGTGTCAAGAAAGAAACGCGCCGAGACAAATTAGGATGAAAAACCCATCCTCCTCTGGGTGAGACAAGACAGGATGATTAACAAACAGCAGTCAGCATAAACAGTTTAACCGAGCCATTTGTGTAAGTGTTGTGTTGGCTTGTTTTCAAAGTAGCAGTTAGCAGGGTTGGGGAAATTACACCAAAAAAGTAATCCACTACAAATAAAGAACTAATTCTTTTAAATTGTAATGAAGATAACTTCACTCATTAGTTCACTCAAAAAGTAATTGTAATACACATTATATCCAAAGTAACCCCTAAAACACATATTCATCTGTACCAACTGGAAAGCACAAAGATAAACGCCAATTGCCATGCTTGTATGGACTTTTTCTAAGGCAGTTGCACAAATCTGGCCAGCAGATGTCGCCAAAGCATCAAGGGTTTTAAAACGTTTGTGTATTGGGTTTATTTAACGTCGGCATCATTCATGGCCATTACAGCGACATACACAAGTTTACATCAAAGACTAGTAACATTCTACACACTAGACACACACGTCACCCCAATTTAAGATATTCAATTAACCAAATGCATGTCTTTGGACTATAAGAGGAAACAGGAGGATCCTGAGTAAACCCACCAGACACAGAGAGGACCCAGGCCGTTCCACCCTGGGCTTAGACCTAGGACCTTGTTGCTATGAGGTGACAGTGCTTTCCCACCGAGCCACTGTGCCACCCCCAGTTTTGAAACACAATGCTTTTTTAAATTGATAGTTTCAAACGATTTTCTCTCAGGTGTTTTTTTCATAAACATATGTGATCACAAGACTTTAAACTGTAACGTTACATTACTAAGCTACAGAAAAATAATTAGAGTACATTAATAATGTTTTAACGCAATACTGGCAGAAAGACTTTTATCTGAATCACGTATACCAGACCAGGTCATTTGTGGTGGTGGTTATGCTTCCTTTGCACCACCTAAGCTTCCTGGATATATTTTTCAAGTGATAATATGCAGTTCTTTATTTAAAAATCAAAATAAATCCAATATAAATAAATATTGGGCAGCACGTTGGCTCGGTGGGTAGCACCGCTGCCTCATAGCAAGAAGGTCCCGGGTTCAAACCCAGGGTGAAGCGGACTGTGTCCTTTCTGTGTGTAGTCTGCATGTCTGAGTGGGTTTACTCCAGGTACTCCATTTTCTCCTACAGTCCAAAGACGTGTGTTAGGTTAACTGGTGTCTCTAAAGTGGCCATTAATGTGTGAGGATTGAGGACTCATTTTATAATCCTTTTTGTTTAATAATTTAGTTTATTACTAATTTAAATGTTATTATTAATTTGTTATTGATTTAAATTATTTACCTAATTTTGCTATAATGTAATATACTTTTAAGTAATTATTTAATTAACATCTAGGCCACCCATGGAGGATGGGTCCGTTGTTGAGTCTTGGTCCTCCCAAGGTTTCTTCCTACCACTTTCAGGAAGTTTTTCTCTTGCCACTGTCACCCTAGGCTTTCTCAGCTTGGGTTTGTCCTTTTAAGATAATATAAGATTGTAAAGCTGCTTAGAGACAATGCTCCATTGTAAAAAGCGCTATATAAATAAATTTGAATTGGATTAAATTGAATTGAATCCTGTAGCTATTCTTACTCTTTAAGGTTCAATGCTTTAATTAGTTGGTTTATCCAAGTTTGACTCCTTTAATCTTTTAATCATGATGTTCACCATGAAACATTATAATACATTTCACTGTCTGAACAACAGTTTGATTCAAATTTAACAAGTATGGTGGTGGAAATAATCTGTATTTTTAGTCTACACATTTAGACACTGTCCTCTGTCCTATGGTGTAAATGCAAGTTTTATGTGTTCGCATCGTGTTTTGCGTGTGATTATTCTAATACAATGCTGACAAAATATGGGAATATTTTAAAATGAATATTAAGCAATTATTACCAAAGATTTGATTTTATTTCTTTAAACAAGATCATCAGAAAAGCAAATGAAACGTCAAAGAAAGTTGTTTGATTATGCAAATGAGATTCAAAATCTATTATAGTGATTGAGTAGAAATTGCTATATTTATGGGGGTGAACAGAAGCATGTTAAACTGGATGAGATACCCCCACACTGACTGTTTAATAGGGTGTATGGTCACCCAAAAGTGCCAAAACACACTGACAGTGATGGGACATGGACAGGATCAGTTCTTGTTGGATCCTCTTTGTATTTATTTTCAAATATCCTCTAATTTTTGTGAGCAGTGTAGTGTCTAATTACTCTTCTTCTTGTGCAAGTTAAATACCATTTGTATTTTTCTCTGAGGCATGTTTCATGTTCACATGAATGTAAAACTGATCATGTTACACTGATTCTCCCTTTGTATACATTATCATCGTCCTTTCCAGTGATGCAGTGTCCGCTGGCCCCGCGGTGTTCTCTATGTGGGTTATGTTCTCCTCCTAGACACTCAAACTCTCAACACTTTTATTTCCCCCACCAAGTCGAGAGGGGCAAGCTCACAAAGCGGCTTTCGTTGGCATGAGCCAGCCGCTGCAGCAGTGGTGGGCAGGTGATTCTGTCCTTGACACACTGCTCATGCTGAGATGCCAGCTGATGAGTCCTGCCATCTGAAAGGAACTGCATGGGGACATTTCGGTGAATGCTCTAAATAGCACTTCAGTAAATGACTAAAAGCCTGCCTATTCACACTGTTTATTTCTCATTATGGGATACAAATTACACATAATCTACAAATATAAATGTTGGTGGAACTTGCAGATAAGTGTTACCCATATGTTCTTTATTTATTGGTGTTCTAATAACAGTCAGATCCCACGGATCTTTTAACTAATTGGTAAGGCATATTAGTAGACAGCTTGTTTAGTTTTGGTCTTTAATTCTTGGTTTAATCCTTATCTTTAAGACTCTCATAGTGTCTTTAACAAACGTAACTAAGTACTTAATTAATGTACTTATGTATTTTTCAGTTTTATGTACTTTGCGTGATTATTTCTGTAAATTAACACTTCTTAGGCCAGATTTTTATAATTGCTTGTTCCTCGGATGTCCCTACTTAAAAATCTACTGAGGAGGGAGGAAAAAAATGTAAATAAATCTTTATTTTTCAGCGCTTTTCTATTTCTCGAGGACTATGTGAAATCAATACAAGGAAGAAGGAAGAAATTTTAAAACATTATTTTAAAATAAAATTTATTTAACCTACAATTAAATTAAAGTGGATCTAGAAAAAAATAAAATGAACAGAAGAAAACCTTTGGCTCTCGGAGGGTGGAAAAAGAAACTTTGGCGTACTGCGGCGGATCCGAGAAATACCCCCAAAAAATATTCTAAATTTTTTAAATATCCGCGAAACAAGCAATCAAAAAAGTCTGGTCCTACTGTTAGTTACTACATTTAAAAAGAAAACTCAGAAGTATGAAGTATGACCAAGCGTGGGTCCAAACAGGGTCATGTACCATATGCAGAGTCGTGGGTATTAAACCTAAAGGCTTTTACTGTTTTGAATGATCAGTATAATGCACCCTACTTCCCAAAAATAACTGTATATATCAGACATGGAGGGATGGAGAATTAAATTTCTAAAATGAGTATAACAGTATTGGAAAAAAAAGTAGTGGAGTATGTTGTATATTTTTATTCATGTTTAAAAAATTTTTTAGCTCAATTTTGTAATTAATTTTGTATGATAATCTATATGATGCAGATGATTGCAGATGCAGTGGTCGTAGTAGCAGGGGCATCATCAGACCCACTTTGCTGGAGCTCAGTAAAATCACAGCGGTAAAAAAACCCAAGAACTTATCCTGCATTGCTGAGCAGAACTACAGGACGCTTGGCGCAAATTCACCACGGTCACTACATTTCCCATCATGCCCCAACATCTTTTTAAGACGTTTCAATGGGAGTCAGTTTTAGGTTTTGCTCATGGAGTAATGGATAACGCAAATATTTGGACGAAATTCAAGCACGCTGCAGGCAAGGTAATGATAACTCATAGTTTTGGCCACTTATTAACCGAGCAGAAGTACATCCTGTATTAAAGCACTAAAGCAAAGTTTAGGTAGAATTTGTGAGGAGCACCTAGGAAACACTTACACACTATTCTAAAGTATATATACTTCCACACTATTAGGCCTAGTAATCTACAAATAGAGCACTTTTAATTTAGTATCAAGTAAGTAACCAGAAATGAATTGTATCATTTATTAGAGCATGTAATAAGGAGATGAATCTGCTCCACCCAGAGTAATTAAAAACAGGACAGGAGCAGCAGCACGGGGTCACCCTCCTCTCTGTCTATTTCTCTGTTTGCATTGATTTCAGTAATTGATCTTTGAGATCAGGTGTCTAATGCTAATTGGTTCTGACTGGCTTATCTTTTGACAAATCTGAGATGTCTGAATTTGCATGAGCACACATGGCTCAATACAATAACCCTGGTTGCATGTAGAGACAGAGCTGGAGAACGCTGTTTCACTGTGAGAGTGCATTCTTCAGATTTGGTAAAAGCACTGCATGTGAGCAGTAGGAGAGCTGATACAAACACAGAACACTCTCATGAACCTGCTGATTGTCAGCAAGAGGATCATGACTTATAATCATATGTGGATGATTTCCCTCCCTGTTTCATCACCCTTTCTATCTGTCCAAAAGACGCATTTGGGTGGTGGGGTTTGTTCAAGAATATTCTTATTTTTAATAGGAAGAGAATATGTTTGGGAACAACTGTCCTACAGTAACACACACTGCACAGTATGTTTGTTTTTATTTGGCTATCGCTATCGGCATCAGTGGCCATTTCAGCAGCACACACAAGGATATATATATACTCAAGGTTATCTTAAGACTACTCATATATACACTATATTGCCAAAAGTATTTGCTCACCTGCCTTGACTTACATATGAGCTTAGGTGACACCCTATTCCTAATCCATAACGTTCCATAATGACGTTGGTGCACCCTTTGCAGCTAGAACCACTTCAGTTCTTCTGGGAAGGCGCTCCACAAGGTTTAGGAGTGTGTTAATGGGGATTTTTGACCATTCTTCCAGGAGTGCATTTATGAGGTCACATACTGATGTTGGACGAGAAGACCTGGCTTTGTGCACTGGTGCCAGCTCCAAACTGTTCCCACAAAGTTGGGAGCATTGAACTGTCCAAAATGTCTTGGTATGCTGAAGCATTCAGAGTTCCATTAACTGTAACTAAGGGGGCAAGGCCAGCTCCTGAAAATCAATTATACATCGTAATCCCCCCTCCACCAAACTTTACATTTGACACAATGCAACCGCCAAACCAAAAATGATTTGAGTGGGTAAGCAAATACTTTTGGCAATATAGTGTATATCTATACTCAAGGTTATCCCAAGACTAGTGTATACACACATACTGCAGTGTGTGGCAGTTTAGAGCAATCGATTAACCTAACACAAATGTCTTTTGTGGAGTACCCAGAGTAAACCCATGCAAAGAGGACCCAGGCCGCTCCACCCTGTGATTAACCCAGGACCTTCTTGCTGTGAGTCGGCGGTGCTACCCACCGAGCCGCCCTGCACAGTATGTAACTAGACTGGAATCACTGGAGCTGGTGATGCTTGTTTAAATTGTCACCAGTTAGGTATAAGTAAACTTTAAGCCTTTAGTCGACTTAATGGTGTATGTGATTGCATATGCGGTACAGGACTTAATTAGATAAGTTTTGATAGGCTTTGGACGCTAAATACTGTAAATGTACTGTATGAATGCTTTTCGCAGAGAACACTAAAGCTGAACATGATTCAAAATTTCTTTAATTTCTTTATTAATATTGGTGCTATGTTAGACACTTTTTTTATTTTATATAATTATTATAATAATATAATAATATATATAATAATTTTTTGAATTAAGTATTGCTCATTTAAAATGTCAGGGTTTTCGGTTTAGTTAAATTTTGCCCCCCTTCATTTAACAGTACTTATCCTGGTCAAAGTCGAGGGAGTTCCAGGGCCATTCCCTGAAATCACTGTGTGCAAGTGAGCGTGTACACTAAGTGGAAAGCCAGTCAATTACATGGCTGGCTAGGGGTTGTTGTCGCTGCTCCACTCCCTCCTCTCACAGACATGGCCAGTCGTGCATGTGTGACGCCTGACCTGGCTCAGAAGGCAGGTCTGGGACTCAAGCCTGGATCACTGTGGTGATGGGCTAGCGAATTCTCACTCTGTACCTTATTAGATACGTATTAACGATCCTGTACCAACCTTCCCACAACGCTGAATAGGAACAAACGGATAAGAAAATGAATAAATGTGTCTGAAATACATTATTTTCTCATTGGAACATTAGGAAAACCAGCACGAGAGAAAAGTGCATTACACAACATGGCAACTTTTATTTTTAATACGTGTTTCAGATGTTTTAAAGATAAGAATGACTGTATTGTACAGTAATGTAGTAAATGTTGTAATAATTATTATTGTTTCAAATTAAACACTATGTGCAAATTATCTAAATTATTGTGTAACCATGGTAATGTCCGGTCAGCATCCGTTTGGTTTAGCATCCGATTTCACAGAACATAATGTTCATGTGGTCCAGTGGAAGACGGTACAGGCCAAACACGTTGCATCCCATAATGTACAATGTCCACACTAGTTTTCACATAAGGCCACACTAAAACAGCAGCAGTTCCAGTTACATAACTCGCACGTCCCCTGGTCATGGTTTAAAAACTGAACGTCCATAGGATTTCCCCTGCTCTCACTACACAGCTCTGACTGTAAAATCCTGATTTGTCCTACTGCTGTAACCGAACGTAATCCATCTGTGCAAGCTGCCATCAGATAATTTCATTTCCACAGCTCATGTGGACTCAGAACCCTGCAGCTCTCTGCTCTGATATCTTTCGTTGTGATGACTTGTTGGATGGGTTGGTTTCGGCCCAAGATGAGCCCCCAAGCCCCCAAACCCCCCCACAAAGAAAAAAAAGCAAACTGTCCTGCAGCCTTTTCTTTGACAGAGGGAAAGTGAGCTTTCCTCTTGCATGCTCCTGTAAATACAGCGAAGGCTCTTAATGATGGAGGATTACAGAGAAGGGAAAGGCCAGTCTGCATTATCTCTACAGGCTTAGCACTCCATCCCCCCCCCCCTTTTTTTTGCTGTCATTTGTCTAATGTCATGTCTGAATTATGTAAGTGTGACGTAAGCTGAAATCTCTGAACACGAAACGCTAAGGTGTGGTTAGATCCAGCTGATTGAGAAATGTGAGTGCTCTGGATTGGACTGGAAGATGTTATAGTAATGGTTCCTTCCTGTGTAATGCTCGTAAACTATACATAGATGGACGAGCGTCCAGGTTCCCCTACCTGGTTAGATAGATCTGCAGCTAGATAGTGGTGGGTGGACTTTCCCTTTAAATGTAGACCATAAACCGTATAACATGAAGTATAAGAAGTTTTTTCCAGTGATGCAGGCGGCCCTTGGCGTCGTACCCCTCAACAAACGGGAGCTTCTCCCTCCACCACGAAAACTCTGGAAAACACACGAGTAAGTTTGAATGTTTAAAGCTGTGCTGTATTTGAACGTTGGTGACGGTGGAGAAACAGAGAACTTGGATCAGATTAATCATCTTGAGACTATATGGAAAGGGATTTAAGTCTTACTAATAAATTCTTGGTCTGTTATTTGTTAGTAATTGGAATAGTATAAGTGAGTGTTTGTGTCATGTGATGTTTAGTAATATAATAACCCATTAACTGCCTATTTTTTTTTACTTTATTTCTGTCTGCCTACATCCCATCCCATCAGTGGGCGAGTTAAAGCACCCAATCCCCAAATGGGGATCATGGTTTTTAATGGGTAAGGTGGAATGCATTCATTTTAGTATTGCTTATTTATAAGAAGTTAAGGATTTTGCCAGTGCAGGAACTTTTCATGCCTTTTGTGAATAGTCTGGTTTATACATTCTAGTAATGCATGGCTGTTTCCCCCTGAAACCTCATATCCTTTAAACCTTTGACACATCTCACTCCTAAGATATATGCATCACCACAGCATGATGATTTACCACACACTGCATAAGTAAGCTCTGCAGGTGTGTATGTTCAGTTTTGCAACTGGCTGGAGAAGGTCACCAGTCGGGGTTGCCACTGGGTTGCCTCTTGTACGTGAGCATGCAGAGTGGATGGGTATTCAAGTCTCTGTTCGGAGCAAGCGTGAGATTGATTGTACTTGTTTAAATTATATTTGGTATTCAAATAAGTGAGAAGTTATAGGAAGCGAGTGTAGCTAATGCCTGTCTGGACGGAAAACGTTCATCCATGCCAACTGTGGATGCGACTGGCCATTCTAGGATGACAAAATGTTACTCTAGACAATTACCAATTATTACCAGTGCCAAGCACCATTCCTGGGTAATATGTTAAGAAGCTGGGAGTGCTGGTTTAAAATGCATTTACTCGTGAGGCAAATGCTGATACTAGACCGAACATTGCCTTGAGAAACAATGACAAGGATTGCACTTAAATTATATTATGTTATCCTGGTTGCATGTCGCAAAGCATGGGGTGCAAAGGGCAGCACGGTGGCTCGGTGGGTAGCATGAAGGTCCTGGGTTCAATCCCAGGGTGGAGTGTCCTGGGTCCTTTCTGTGTGGAGTCTGCATGTCTTCCCTGTGTTTGCGTGGGTTTACTCGGGTTACTCCAGTCACTCCCACAGTCCAAAAACATGCGTGTTAGGTTAATTGGTGTCTCTAAAGTGGCATTGACTTGTGTGTGTGTGTATATATATATATATATATGACTGGTGTTGAGATGAACTTGTGTATAGATGTAACCTTGTGTGCGTCGCTGAGATGGCCACTGGTGCCGACAGTGACGTTAAGGAAGCCAAACAAACAAACAGCATGGGGCGCTAAAGTTTTGGCACCCTTTTCATATCACAATAATGCAAATGCACTACTAACACTTCATCAACCACATGGGCAACCATTTAACAATACTACCACTTAATACCACAAAAATACACAGGACTTAAAAAGCAATCTGACCAGGCGTTTACAAAGCAAAATCTGGAGTTAAAACCGATGTTTTTCCTGTTTTATTATGTTATTTTAAGTTGTGTTCACAGCAAACGAAGGATGATCATGTGACCGGTAAATGGTACTTACCTGCACTGTTTTCCACATTTAAAACTGCACGGAAAGGGTTAAGGGCCTTGCCTTGGGGTCCAACATTGGAGAAAGGATTTAAAGATTGGATTAGTAGTCCTGAGCATTTACAGTTGAAGTGTTTTTAGGTTCAGCTCCTTATGTATAAGTAATTCAATTCAATTCAATTCAAGTTTATTAATATAGCGCTTTTTACAACATAGCATTGTCTCAAAGCAGCTTCACAATAGTAAGCCTAGGAGGACAGTGGCAAGAAAAAACTCCCTAAAATGGTAGGAAGAAACCGCAGGACGACCAAGACTCAACAGGGGACCCATTCTCCATGGGTGGCCTAGATGTTACCTAAATAAATACCAAAAGTATACTAAATTATAGCAAAATTAGGTCAGTAAATAAATAACAAATTAATAATAAAATTCAAATTAGTAATAGAAAATTTTTAAAATAAACTAAATTATAAAACAAATTAGATTATAAAATGAGTCCTTAGTGGAAGGTCCTTGGAGGCACATCGTCTCCTAATGTCCAACCGATGGAGGGAGTTCCTATTAAACCTGCATGGGAAAAGATCAGTCAAATACAATTACAGACTCAGTGTAACAGCTGAATAGTCTCTTGTGCACTGACAAGTTTGGAGGGGTTGGTGTTACCTAGAGGTGTGAGGGTGAAGTGTCTTCATATCGCTGTACTCCCTATGTGTTTCCTACTTATGCCAGACAGGCAACCCTTAATTTTGTGTGTACAGTATAGTACAGTACAGTAAGGATGGTGACATACGTTCACTGCTCCTGATCTTGGACCGCACCTGTTGTGTGTCGGTGTGTGTAGGGGACATCACGCTGAGGGCCAATGACAAAGCTGAAGAAGCACCTTTTGTTCCCCTCCCTCTCTCCTCTATCTTTCTGTCCCTCTCTCACTCCCTCTCTCTCCTCCCTCTCCTCTCTCATCCCTGGCTCACACTCCACTCTGACACCAGGGCACTCACAACCTCTCCTTCTTCTCCTTTGATATTCTCACATTCCTCGTTTCACTGAGTCCTTCAAGATGCGTCTGGGAATCTCAGGTTTCATCACGGATATCCTCAGCACCTCCAGCAACATTTGCTTCTGCTGGGCCGACGGCAAGGTAGTGACTCCCCTCTTTACCAGCCTGAGTGGAGAGGAGCAACTTTACTGGCATGTTGGGTGCTTTGTTTTTATTTTTTAAAGTTATTATTATTTTATTGCTCATCTTACTGACATTGCTTTCACCTTACACTTTTGCAGCTTGTGTGTGTGCATGCATGTCAGCGTGTGTTTGTGTGGAGGGAAGTAAGGAAATCTTAACATGCAAGTGGACTTGATGGTCTTGATGGTGTTGTGAATGCAGCAGTAGCTTCATGTAGCACCAGATTAAGAAAAATAAAATTTGAGAAAGGAAAGGAGAGACAGAGTTCCTAATGAAAAGTGAGCCAGTCCTCAGAAAAAAAACTGTTCTAACTTGTAATTTAGCTTTAGCAGAGGTAGCTAGCATACCGAGGTTAACTGAGGTTAAGGGTCTTTCTCAGTGACCCATCTCCTGTCTCTCTCTCTGTCTGTCTGTGTCTGTGTGTCTGTGTGTCTGTGTGTCTGTCTGTGTCTGTCTGTGTCTGTCTGTGTCTGTCTGTGTCTGTGTGTCTGTGTGTCTGTGTGTGTGTGGGGATTATGTTCATGTTACATTGTGGAGACCAAATGTCCTCACACAGATAGAAAGATCTGACATTACATTTGACTCTCCTATTGTTGGGACATTTGATGTGTGCACATAAGGGATAATGTTTTTTTTTTACAGAAGCTACAATGTACTGTTAAAAAACCAAAACCTCCAAAAGATTTGCTTTCGGTTACTGAGGTTACGGGTAGGTTAGGCATTAATTAGCTACAGTAATCCTGTAACAGAGAAAAGTCCCCACAATAATAGTAAGATAAATGTGTGTGTCTGTGTGAGTGTCTGTGTGAGTGTCTGTGTGAGTGTCTGTGTGAGTGTCTGTGTGTGTCTGTGTGTGTGTTTAATCTGAATTTCGATATGATATGATAGGAACACCTGGCAAATTTTTACTCATGAGGACGGTTTCTCCAGTCAAGAGTTAAAATATATGCTTTAGGCCACTGATCTAAGGTCAGGTGTAGGTGCACATTTTGTTGGTGTCCACAAGTTTAATTGTAAGTGTACAAAAATGGCAACTTATTTTTCAATACCAAAAGAACTTTAATATTTAGCTCTGACATTTATGAATTTTAACTTCAGAATACAGAATAATATATTATAGCTTATTTTTTATAGAAAGAACAAGGATCATGATACATCAAACTAACTAGTTACATATTTGATGAAAAAAGACACAAATTTCTATCAAGAACCCAGACAAAAATGAAGTGGTAGTAAGAAGCTCAACAAGACTTGCTTTTATCATCGCTAGTAGAGCAATGTGCAGGCATCAGTGATTGGCCATTGGAAATGTTGACTGGGTTATGCACAATTTATTCAGGTGTGGTGGTTCTACCTAAGTTGAGGAACCAGACTATGTGCAGGACAGTTGCTAATGTCTGCTCACAAAGTCACAGTTGCTGCTAGTCTGGTTTGCAAAAAAAGCTGTTGAAAGAGTTTAAAACTTTTGCAAATATAGCAGAAATGTCACTAGGTCGGCATCACAGGTAGGCGCCATTTAACGACTGCATTAAGGTAATTGATCAACATGGTCGTTAACTGGACATTACCATAGTCAGATTGTCTTTTAGATGCTATTGCTATGTACAGATATATTCAACATTTTGTACGCATTTGCAATATAGATTTTCATTATATTTTTGAAAGAAAACTGCATGCAAACGATGCATAAAAGCGTCAGAAATTCGGCTGAAAACACAAGAGGAACTCTACCATCTACACAGCAAGCCTCAATATATCACTCCCTACGAGAATTGCACAGCATCGTCATTCTTCAATTTTTCTATTACCAGCACACATTAATGACGACACAAACTGTAGAACCAAAGTATCAACGCGCACAGTGAAATAGAACCGTAAATTTGACTTCACACAACCAAGAGGGAATCAATCCACTTAAAGAAAGATGTAATATCAGCTTTTAAACATGTTAAACCTAGGTAGGTAAATTTACTTCTCTTCTTGTGTCTGTTTAGGAAAATAAATTAAAAAATATATATTAACAAAACATGAAATAATATATGACATAAATAATATTTAGGGCAATAAATATTCATATGCTAGGCATTTTTTAATTTGACCAGCTGTTTGCAATTGCAACGGCCGGAGTTAAAAGACTAGTTTGTGTTTCCTAAGACACTGCTCACAAAATTAGGGGATATTTCAAAATTAATTATGTAAATGAGATGGTCAGTTATAGTGATTGAGTAGTAAGTGATATATTTATGGGGGTGAACAGAAGCATGTTAAACTGGACGAGAGTATCCCCACATTGACTGTTCAGTAGGGCGTATGGTCACCCAAGAGTGCCAAAACACACTGACAGTAATGGGGAATGAGGGATGTTTGTATTGATTTTGAAATATCCCCTCATATATAATATAATTGATTAGAATTTTTAAGACCTCTGTCATGAACACAAATGGGCATCAATCAGATTTTTTGAAATGTCATGTCAAAAACTGGAATATATCCTCTGTTAGACAATGATCTTTTCTTTGTATTATTATTGTTTCCTTCAGTTTCTCAGTGCTGAAATTTGCTTTCTTGAATGACATCACAAAAACTCGTGTTGTGACTGTTCTTTTATACGTTGACTATTCTATTTTTTAGCCTGTAAATGGCGCCCCTACGATCAGGCAAAAGTGTTGTTTAATCCTGGTTTGTTAGTTAAGTCACATGTTAAGGGATAGGGATGTGCACAGCCATGTTAGTTTGAGCCATGTGTATAAGCTGAAGGTGTAATTTTATCTCTGTCCATCCTCACGTTCTGAGCCTTAAACATCACCGTTTTTTTCACAATAAAGATTGGGAAATCTGGATAAAGAAACACTGAAGACACTGAAACGCCTTTAGTCCAGCTCTTTATTCAATCCCAGCTGTTTAGCTATCTGTCAAGTTGTGTTAAGCTACACGCAATAACGACAGAATAACTCGGCCTGCATTACAAATGTAACATATAAAACTTTCTGTAATACTTGTCATCAGAAAAGGAATTGTTCCATTATAAACAGGCAGTGTGAAGGTCAGTCAGTTGGGGTGCTACATTAGGTATGTGTTACCTTTGTTTTTGTTAACTTGTGTTCCGAGCTCTGAGAAGAGACTGTGAAATTCCAAAAGCAGAGCTAACCCCCTTGTTTGATGTTTTCTCATTCTCCCCACAACAGTGCTAGCCTCAGCAAAAATGCTAAGTCATGGGTAAATATAGTTCCAACTTGGCAACACACACATTACAAAAAGGCATGGAGTACAAATTTCAAAGTATCCAATGAAAGGTCTGTTTATGGAGCAGATTTCAATAACATCAGCCATTTCAGTATTGCATTCACAACCATTCAAGATAAATGGATGAAAGAATAGTGTAAACTCACAACAACTGCGTGTAACTGTGTGTAAGATTGCATAACAGGTACACAGCTCACAGTACAGTGTTCCCTCGCCACTTCGAGGTTCACCTTTCGCGGACTCGATGCATCACGGATTTTCAAAAAATATTAATGGAAAAAATATATAGCGGATTTTCGCTGTTTAACAGGTTTTTGCGGAACGTTTACATTAACAAAATCACAAAATGTATAAAAAATATTAATTCTAACAATAAAGGAATGTTATAAATGATAAAATATTAGGATTTACAGTAAATAGCTGTTG
>JAUZSU010073881.1:0-20524 GCA_034780255.1 Parotocinclus maculicauda | reverse complement strand
TACCTGCCTTCCTCGTCTTCAGTAAAACCATGTTCGGACTGAGGTTTGCACATGCACATGTTGCATTCTTGAAGGGAATTTGTGACATGTTTATGTTAAATCCCTAACTTTATTGAAAACATAACTTTAAAAAAGGGAGGAGGGGGATCTTACAAAAGGTTGAGAATCCCTGTTTTAGGTTATGTCCTGAACATGGCCGCCATCTTGAATGCCGCCATATTGGATCGAGGGCAGAAATTGATTGCCGCAATCAGATTTGTAATATCTCTAGTGATTCAAAAGTTATCAAGACAAAAAGTTTAAAACTTTTGTTCGTCACAGGTTATTGGAAATGGAAATTTGGGACAATTCTGATGTACTGGGAACGCAGCTTCCACATCATAGCAGACTTCAACAAATGACCCCCAGAAAGACCAGCAATTTCACACAGCACTGTTGCATCCATCATAGCCAAATTCAAAGAAACTGGGACTGTGGACAGCAAGCCACACAGTGGTTATCCATAGACCACTACCTCAACAATTGTTTTGGCAGCTTTTGCATAAAGTCCACGATGCAGCACACACCATGTCCTGACTTTTGACTCATCCTGTGTCCTGGGAATTTTGACTCACCCTGTATTTTTTTTTTTTAATACAGTGTTTTTTTTATTACAAATCATATTATCTGCATTACAGTTTGAGTGAATCGGATTGTCATTAACTTTTCTTAACAGTCACCGGATACAGACCCCACTGAACATTTATAAGGGCACTTGACAAAAGAAACAAAAACGAGTATTCCTCAATGTCACAAGAAGCTCTTTTAAAGATTTTAAAATCATGCTTGTTTAATATGTATCATTAGATTTTTGCACCATTTTGTCTAGTCCACGGCAGTTCAGTACAAACTGCCATTATAGGAAATGTCGAACATACTATATATTGCTTAATTCTTAAATATTTTATGTATTTTGTAATACTAATGTATTTTAACTCTTCACTTAGATTGTTATGCTGATTCTATTATTTGTAATGGAACATAAAGAAAAATGCGGAATAGTAGCAATTTTAACTACCAGTCTGAGACAGACTTTTGGCCCCAGAGTTTATGATTATACTGAAATGGGTCCACATAAAATGACAAAAGCCTTGTTGGACCAGCCCTTTACACTGTAGTATTGGCCATGTAAGTGAGACCAGCTTTCCAATGCACCAAGTGTTAAAGTAGGTTTCCAGTTCAACTAAAAATAAACTCTTTCTACTCAGGGACCGGCTGCAAGACAGAACCAAGCAAAGGGAGGGAGAAGAGACTGCGGCAAGAGAGAGGATATGGCATCCATCAGCCACACTAGAGGCACTAAATTTTACTGCACAGCTGCAGGCAACATATATTCTCCTAATAGTGATTCACGTGCATATTCACATGAGTTGTGGGTTAAAGTATATCACAATGTACCAAATATCTGTCTCTGAATGGCCAAAATTGAGTATTCAACCAGACTATAATTTTTTGTATCCCAGAAGTCATACACTGACTGGGCTGTTAGACCATCACAAGGAGCAGACATCACTGTTTCAGTGGCAAGGGTGAACCCCCTCTCATTCTCCTCTATCACGGGCATGTCCAATTGTGCCTTCATGGGGTTTTATCCTGGCAAAAGAACAGGACTTCGGTTTATTGCATTGGTGAGCAAGCAAATTACCACCGCACTCAGAGGACCTCTGCTATAATTTAAATTTACAACATTCTTACAATAGATTGTATAAACATCCCATATGCCATATTTGGGGCAAAACAGAATAGGTAGGATTCACCACGCTCTTAAACATTGTCCATATATAGAAAGGACAATATAGAAAAGTACTGCTTTGACATTGACCATCACTGAACCTTTGAAATGGGGCCAAAGAAGTAGGGAATGAAGTAGGTCTGTCACAAGTACACCAAGTGAGCAGTCTGAGAATGATAAATGGCCTTAAGGTGTCACTAGAAACCTTCTGAAAATAGGATAAAGCAGGCTTTCTAATCAAAGCATAAGACGGGGCTTTGTATTGCTTTTGGAGAAATTGGCTTGGATCCACTTACCATATAGAAGCACTTTGTAGTCCTACAATTACAGACTGTAGTCCATACTTTGATTGTCCTCTTTACTCTGTTCTATAATGGTCATGACCACGACAGGACTATTTGGGTGGTGGACTATTCCCAGCACTGCAGTCACACTGATGTGGTGGTGTGTTAGTGTGTGCTGAACTGGAATGATTGGGTCAGACACAGCAGCGTTGCTGGATTTTTTAAACACCTCAGTCTTACAGCTGGAGTGAGAATAGTCCACCAACTAAAAATGTCCAGCCACCAGCATCCTTTAGGCAGCATCCTTTGAGCACTGATGAAGGACTAGAGGACGACTAACACAAACTGGGCAACAACAGATGAGATACTGGTTCTGACTTTACATTTACAAGGTGGAGTAATATAATACATGTGTCAAGTAGAGTGCACAGTGAGTGAACACGGTGTTTAAAAGCTACAGCAGCACTGCTGTGTCTGATCTAATCATACCACCACCACACCAGTGTCCCTGCAGTGCTGAGAATCATCCATCAAATAGTACCTGATCTGTTTTGGTCATGTGATCAGGGTAGTGTGGAGTGAGGGCCAGGGTATGCAAAGTATGCAGAAAAATGCACTACAGTCCATAATTGTAGAACCGCAGTTAAGTGCTTCTATGTGGAAAAAGATGGACCATGAGTCTAGAAACAAGGAGGTGTACATGATAAAATGATTGGTGATTGTATATCTTTAAGTCATTAATAAAATAACCAAGTGCTGCAGTGGTTTCACAGTTACACTACAGCATCCAATGAGCATGGTAGATGCACTGTAGTTTAGTGCGCAAACACAATATAGCAATACATTTTGCAATTCTTCATGTAATGTATATATATTTTTATATATTTTTTTAAATTTATTTTTATATATTTTTTACACTTTGAATATGGTTTTGTCTAATCCACAATACTCTATGGGGTTGAGGCCAGGTGATAATAATAATAATAATAATAATAATAATAATAATAATAATAATAATAATAATAATAATAATAATAAACTGTCATTCACAGTCAGAAAAATTGACCCAAATTATTATTGATTATACTATATGATTTGTATATGCAGTAAATGCAATATGATTTACTATATGATTTGTATATGCAGTAAATGCAATGATTATACTATATGATTTGTATATGCAGTAAATGCAATGATTTACTATATGATTTGTATATGCAGTAAATGCAATATGATTTACTATATGATTTGTATATGCAGTAAATGCAATATGATTAACTATATGATTTGTATATGCAGTAAATGCAGTATACTAAGTGTGCTTGACATCGAATAGATATCCCTTTACCTTGTAGCTCCTTATCGGGCCACCATCCCAGTTCACAGGCCTTGCAGGTGAACTCATCTTGGACATATTCGTTGTCCTTACAGGCAGTACAGATCTAGCAGCAGCTCACCTCTCCTTTCCTGATCACCTGTTGGAGCATGTCAGTTAAACTGATGTTAAGACACCTATTAAATCTACTAGAATGGCACATTGTAATCACCATGTAGTTGCCTACATTATTAGTATCTGTGTGTGCATTTAACATGAAAACCACACACAGAAATGACCCAGACCACTTCACCTGGGATTGAGCCCAGGACCTTCTTGCTGTGAGGTGACAGTCCTATCCACTGAGCCACTGTGCCACCCAATAATATTCCTTATATTTCAACTAATTGAAAATATATTCATCCCCCTCTCTAACACAATGCAGGACACACCTTGATCTCTCCTTTGGAACAGGGTTCGCTGCAGACTGAACGAACCATCTCACTCCGGTTCATCTGAATCATATAGTCCTCTATGCTCAGGATGCCCTCATGCCATGAACCCACATTGATGTAGTCATACAGACCAGACTCCACATACTGTAAATTCATTATGTCATACCTGGAAGGGCAGAAGATAGTGACACATTTATTTTCTGAAGAAAAGAGAGAGAAAGAGAGAGGTTATATGTATATATAGCTTTTTGTCCTACCTGCCTGGTGAATCTCCATTCTCATCAAACCACACGTCCTCTCCAGACACTCCAGTGAAGGAGGTCCTGAGCAGAAAATCCAGCAATTGGCTGCCATCAATGGGGTCCATGGCCTCACACAGTCCCACAGATCCAGGACACAAGTGCTGATGCATATCATGTAGACCATGAGCCATGGCATACATGGCATTGATGACAAAACCCATCTTACTGTCTTGCACATAGTTGTCCTCCAAGCTCTCATAACCTGCCAATGCAGTTAAGCCAGATAAAGAAAATTACCATTACTCCTGGGTTTCAACTTTCTATGGCTTTTCAGTTAGATTTGTCAGAATCACCAAGAAAGTCTGTGATTTAGTAACATAAACCAGTGCATAAAGCATCCTTATAGCCACGCAGTTCAGCAAATTGCAAATCACTCTACAGTCCCAGATACAGTAGTGCAGGGTTAACATAAAAATAGGGTGTCCAGTGACTCTGGAAGCTTCTGAAACTACAGAGAACAGGACACAGGTTCATGTGCAGTAATGTGAATAAAAGAACAGAAAGCATTTAATCATGCCAAAAGCATACTGGTTACCATAAAGACTTCAATCCATTTCTGCAGTTCCCTTTAATATTTAACAAAGGCTGCTTTATATTTAATTGAGCAAAGCTTTACTATTTACTCTTGTGCTATTTTCCCTGCCTCCCTCAAAAACGTAAATACACCTATTACACAAGTGTGATAAATCCACAAAATGTCAAACTGTCATGCTTTGAGAAATCGAAGAAAATTCAAAGAAGCAGAAAAAGTCAACGGACACCCTATCAAAACTGGCTTGTCATCTGTACCATGCCGGCAAGGCAGAAAGCAGTATCAGGCACTACAGTTAATATTTAGGATCAATTAAGCACTGTCATTTTAAATGAATACCAAGTTTGTGTTCTATCTGTTGTTTAAAGTAATTTGCAGCAAGCATTAAGCAACAGACTAAATCAAAACATGCTTTGAGAAAACGATTTGCTTCAAATGTATAATAAATACAAGGTGTGCATTGTTGTACAAAGTGCACTGATAAAAATGCAGGTTGATGCCACTTGTTACTATTATATTCGTAAGTAAAACACATTGTAAACACATACTAGTTTGTAGTTGTACTGTGAATTACTGTATTTTACTGTCATTTATTTGTGTGGTTTGTGGCTGGTAGGTGGAACAAGAGCAGAATACCTTTCTGTTTCATTGTATAATCAAAAGCTATTAAAACATCTGTACAACAGTGCCAAGCTTTTCCTTGTGCAAAATGCATGATTCTGAAGAAGCACATACTAAACATTTCAGATTGGCAGCAACCTTTGGGTTATTAGGATTGTATATTAATACCACATATGCCACAGGTCTATATCAAAAGTTACAATAAAACGTAAATCATGGAATTGGACACAAAAATGCACATAATTTACCTGCATTCCACCCACACAAATCAATATTTGTGGTGCATTTTGTTTCATGAAGAAGATCTTTAAAGAAATGTGGACGGGTGGTACAGTATTTAGCACTGTCACCTCACAGCTCTGAGATCCGTGGTTTGATCCTATGTTAACTCTGGGTGCTCCGGTTTCCTCCCACATTCCAAAGACATGCATTAGGTTGGCTGGTTACTCTAAATTGGCCTAGGACTAGTGTGTTGATATAATCATGTATCTGTCATTAATACAGCCATTGGTGCTGATGCAATGTTAAAATAAATAAAAAAAACATTATTATAGAATCATGAAAAGCATTTATGCATATATCCATTGATGCAAGGTGGCTCACTTAATAAAACATGCAGCAAAGCCAGCTCATGTGTCATATATCAAGTGAATGTTATTGGGAACCAAAATACAAGACTTATCGCAGTTCACAAAATGTCCCAATAACTCTATATATCAGAGGTCTACCAATACACCTTGTTCTGTGTCAACAATCAGCATGACAGCACATGAACAATTTATAGATACAGAGTGATTGAGTGATATCAGTTGACCTCTAGGTATATTCCTGGACTGAAGTGAGTAAAATGCCTCCAAGCTATCCATTCAGAAACATTTACTTACCATGCCGTAGCTCTAGACAGAAAAATAATAGAACAGTAGACTATGACTATTTATAAAAATGTATATGCTAATGTGCCTTAAAGTTATATTAGAGCTGTCAAATGATTTAATATTTAAGCACATTAATTGCAATATTTTTCATCTTAATAATACTTAGTTGAATTTAATAGTGATTTGTTTTATTAAAAAGCCCCACATAGTCATATAATTGAACAACATAAGCTTCAAAATAATGCATTTATTAATTTTAATAAAAAATACAAAAATTATATTGAGATTTTTTAATGAACCTTTTATAATGCAATAATTTAATGCATTATTCATTCGAGTACTTTTATTAGAATCTAAATGTGCCATGTGTCAATTTGCACAATTACACTGGACTATGCACAAAGTTGTTTAAGAATGTATCTGAAATAATTGAATATTCTATTTCCCATAGGCAATAGTGCAATATATGGAATGTATTGAAGAATAGAGGGAATATTGACAAATAGTGATTTTTTTAGTAACCAAAATGCAATTAATGGCATTACAGAAAACATTTGCGTTTACACATTGACTTGTTTTAAAACGTATTCATTTTGACAGCCCTAATTCATATCCTTTGAGAAGAAGAAATAAAAGTATGTTTGTACGCTATATGGCTTCTGTTTGGGATGAAGACACATACATCAGACAAATACAGGCGATTGAAAACTCAATAACATGAGCATACGTGCCTACATAAAGTGGAAAACAAATCTGGAAAGTGTACGTCAGTCGATAAAATGAGGTAACGATAGTTGCATGCTTTACTACTATATCTTAAACAGCCTGTAACAATTGTTTTTATCGCAGCGTTCAGTAACATTACAATGTAAACATAAACATGTAATATATTTTCAGGTGTTAAAAAAATAAATGTGATGTTGAAAACATGCTTGCTGAGCATTGTTTCACATCTAACATGAAGCATGTGTGCATGGAAACAATTTATTAGGCTAAATAGTTAGGCTAAAACAAATTACCTAGATCATCTTTAGATCCAGCAGAGAAATTCAATATGAATATGAAAGAGCAAAGAAGAAAATGCCATAATTAAAATGAAATAATTAATTTTCTCCCAGTTAATTAACCCTCAGAAACTTTTGCATAGACATACAGCTTATTCTAACAGCCTAATTTAATCACCAACAGTAGCGTTACTTTAGAAGATTTAAGACTCTGGTTAACCTCACCTGAGCAGTTCTTCCTGTAGTTCTTATTCTCCTGTGGGTGCCCTGGGATGCGGCATTGGAAGCGGTGTTGCCAGAATTCGGCGAACCATGGGTTCCTGGTGTTTGTATTAAGGCGCAGCTTCAGAAAGTAATTATTAAAGGATGTGACTTCCTCACTCTGAAGTTTCATGGTGATGCCACCCACAGCTTCCTGTTCATAACCCTCCACCACCTCATCTCTGTCTGCCCAGCCATCACTAAAGGAGGAAGATCACATGGAGTGTAATTATGAGTCTGCTAATTGCCACCAGCCTCCTTTGCAGACACACCTGCAACATCTAAGAAAAATGATGAAATACTTGGTCACTCTTGAGTGAATTGACCTAGTTTAAAACAAGCTTATGAAGAAAGATAGCACACTCCTCTCCTTCAAAAATGTGAAAATGTTGTCTAGGAATTCTCTGTTGTAGATTTGCAAAATGATAAGATCAGATGTTATATATATATTATATGTCCATAATTGTCCATATATATTATATGGACAATTTCAAAATCATTTTATACATATTTATCAAAGTACCTGCATTACTGCACTGTAGTGTTGTATGGAGTAGTCCATACCATATGGCTATAACTGTTTTATGCAGATAAAATGCCTTTACTGTCATTGTACAAATACACTGGCATACAGTACAACAAAAATACGCAAAAGCAATATGCTTATGCATAACAAAATACTACAAAATGCCCAGCAGTAACTTGATTGCCTGGGTTTGAACCCACATGCTGTTGAGCCATAGCTCAGAGTCTTCAATACTACATTTAGAAGGAGATACATAAATACATGTCTAAAACATTAGAAAAACCATTTGCACACAAATAACTATTATACAAAATATTTAGGTACATTTCAAAGAAATCTTCCTCTCCTGCCACATTTGGTAAAATAATTGTTCAATAATTTTCAATAATTAAGCAAATTCAGGCATATTTTAATGTACATGTAACATTATTTAATGTGTTTTGCAAAATGGTTATAGGCATCAGAAATATATTAAAAATCTTTTGAATGCAACATTCTCTGGCTTTCGTGTTAACATCGTGAGAACTCTTTGGCAGTCCTGTGATTCGATCAAAGCTTTGATGAGGACATTCTGAGAGTTTGTTCATTAAATATCAGCACTTAAAAACAGAAATCAGGGGGATTTCAATGAATGTCTGCTAAAAGACAATTCATTGCGTCTCCCATAGATGCATTTTGAAGGAGTTTTTACATTACCATTTACCAAATTTATTGTATATTTTTATCAGTTTCACTTTGTAGTTCTACAATAACAGACTGCAGTCCATCTTTCTCTATATACTTACTCAATTGATTAGGACCCTTACAGAACCAACAAAGATTCTATTTGGTGGTGCATCATTCTCAGCACTGTGGTGACACTGATATGGTGGTGTGTTAGTGTGTGCTGAGCTTGTATGATTAGATCAGACACAGCAGTGCTGTTGTTAAACACTTCAGTGTCATTGCTCGACTGAAAATAGTCTACCTACCAAAAATGTATAGCCACCAGCATCCTGAAGGCAGCATCCTGGATTAAGCACTGATGAAGGATTAGAGGACGACTAACACAAACTGTGCAACAACAGATGAGCTACTGTCTCTGATTTAAGCTTATCTGACGATGGTAAGTGAACACTCAGTCAGAGTGTTGGATGAAGGAGAAATGAACAGGCATAAATCTGAGCGACCAGTGCCAGATCGTCATGGCAGACAGTCAGGGTATCTCTAGATCAATGGAAGAAGGTGACCTGACCCTATGAGTACTGTTTCCTTTTATACCACATACATTACAGCCAGGTATGTTACACTGTTACACGTGATGGCAGTATGATGCACTAAGGGAACATGTGCCATCTATCTAAACACTGTTGCATTCAGGTTGCCATAATGCTTTGGTTCTTTGGTGTGGAGACACTGTAAAACATTAGGTAGCATAATTATGGGGGTTATAAATCAAATGTTCATTAATCTGTTCAGTACAGGATTTTGTTTTTGTTTCTACCCATGAAGAAGGTATAATTCTGTGACTACTTTGTGCCACTAGTGCCATCTGTTTCACAGTGTGCACTCTGTAATAAATGCCAAGAATGGCCTATTCTTAGTTGCCTGTTCATGTACAGGAACACTACCTCTGGCTAATGATGCATGTTCTGCTACAAAACATGCAAATAGAACCTTAGTGAACAATGAAAGACAATTGAATAACTAATGAAAGTTGATACATTTTTAGTGCTGTCGTTGAGTATCTTTAATAGCTGCTTGAAATCAGAAGTCACTGATGTTGTTTTCATAAGTCACAGTAAAACTACTATAATTTATCTGTAAATATTATTTTCAACACAGAGTACAAAACATAAATTGCTAAATTTGACTGAGAATTTGCTGCCAACAATAATAGCAGTCAAAGAAAGTTGTTTGATTAAGCAAATGAGATGCACATTCAAATATTGTAATCAAGTAGTAAGTGTCATATTCATGGGTGTGATTAGAAGCATGTCAAACTGGACGAGAGTGCCACACATTAACTGTTCAGTAGGGTCTATGGTCACCCAAGACTGCCCAAACCCCCTGAGAGTGATGGGGCATGGACAGGATCAGATTGTCCAGCAGTTCTTGTGGTATCCTCTTCGCATTCATTTCGAAATATCACCAGATTTTTGTGCAGAGTATTTTTTTCTGTAGAAGAAAACCTCTTGTGTTATTTAACCACTCTCCACTATGATCTGACCCAGTATGACAGCTCGGTGTGTATGCATTATGTATGAGAGAATGCAAAAGAGGCAATGGCATGTTCAACCTGACCTCACAATATATAAAGAATATGGTATCTAGGCTTTTCGACACTCCAGTTAAATTAAAAAAATATATAATCCTCAACACTTAATCCTAATGAATCATGTGTTTACTAACACATTTTATGTCATATATGTCAGTGACGAAAAAAACAATCACCTTCCAATGAGGAGGAATTCTCCAGCCACTCCTAAGCGCCTCATGGCCATAAGTAGGCCACGCACGGTCATGCCTTCACAGAAACATACCACCACACGGGCTTTGGGCAGCCGTTCTCGAAGCTTCCTCAGAAGCCTATCAAAGTGCTTCTCACCAGCATTGCTGTAGATTTTGTCAGAGTGGGCAATGCACAAACCCTCCTGAGAAGCCAGCTCCTTAAAGGCCTCCATCCCACTCTCACCGTAGTTGCCTATAAGAAATGAATGAACACAGCAACATCACAGGATCTAAAATTAGAAGCACCTAATGGCCAGTAACAGTGAGACTGGAAAAAAAATGCTGCTTTGACTGCCCTCAAATATTCTTGTTATTTTGTTTGTTTTTATATACGTATGTAGTGTGTGTATATATATTCCTTATTAGCAAATCCTCATATAATTTCAAGGGTTGCAAGGTGGTTTGATTGGCCAGAACATAAAATTAAAGTAATGCTGAACCATCATGTGAAATGTGAAACTGGACAGCAGTGGTTGCACCTCCTTGATTCAAATCTCCTGTTCCACCACATCACAAAGGTCCTCTACTGGATTGAAATCTGTTGACTGTAGTGGCCATTTGGGTACAGTGTAGTTAAGAAACCAGTTTGAGATGATTCGAGCTTTGTGACATGGTACATTATCCTGATAGAATAACCATGAGAAGTTGTTACACTGTTGTCATAATGTTTTGGACATGGTCAGCAACAATACTCAGGTAGGCTGTGGCATTTAAACAATGCTTATTTGGTATTAAGTGGTCAAAAGTGTGCTAAGAAAATATCACCTACACAATTATACCACCACCAGCAGCCTAAACAGTTTTTTCAGTTTTCTTTTATGTCTTATATGTCTTTATGTCTTCTTTGTTATTATGAGCCTGTGCGAATTCTAGCCTTTTTCTGACCTGAAAGGAGTGGCACTGAAAGGTGTGGTCTTCTGCTGCCATAGCCCATCTGATTCAAGGTTTTACAAGTTCATTCAGAGACACTATTCTGCAATCCTTGATTGTAATTTGTGGGGTTTTTTTTGCTATTGTTGCCTGCTCAAGAAATTAGCCATTCTCCTCTGACCACTGTTATTAACAAACTGTTTTCACCCAGAGAAGTGTTGCTCACTAGATATTTTAACTTTTTCAGAGCATTCTCTGTAAACCATAGGAATAGCTGTGCATGAAAATCCAAGTAGATCAGTTGTTTCTGAAATATTGTGCCGGTTTGGCATAACCATGCCACATTCAAAGTCAATTAAATCACATTTCTTCCACTTTAGCAGATCATATTGATCCTGTCTACATGCCACAAGAATCTTCCTATCACATTTACTATTAAGTAATAGTTTACCTAATGGGATGTTGACTATATATTAAAATATATAATAATTTTCAGTTTAGCATCTGTGTATTTAAACTATTTAAATATAACATATTGTATATAATTTAGGCTGCCCAAAGAGTTTGGATTTGAGTTTTGAGTCTTGGTCCTCCCAATGTTTCTTCTTCATCAAATTTATGGAATTTTTACTTCCCACTAAGTTTGTTCAGTTAGGGCTTATTATTAGACAACTGCTTTGAGTCAGTAATCTATTGTAAACTGTCCTAAATAAATACATTTGACTTCATGATTGCAGCTATTCACAAATTTCAGAGGAATGCCTACATATGCCTTGAATTTCCATCTGGGGTTAATAAAGTGACTCTGTCTGTCTGTCTATCTATCCATCCATCCACCCATCCATACATTCATCCATATACATTATATGAAACCTTTGTGGCATAGCTGATTCACTACACTTAAAAAAAACCTTAAGTCTATGAGAAAATACAGCTATTTAAAGGTAAATTAAAGGTAACATAAACATAATCAAAACTTGTCCTCCTTCAGTTGAAGCTGCCTCTCGTGCAGTGGGATCTGCATTCCCTCAATGCATTAATAATTGTATTAGAAGCTTAAGAATATATTAATAAAACTAATTCAGGTTTCACTAAGCATATTTAAATAATTTTCACAAACACAGGGATTGTGAGGACATGTCTACAGAGAGCAGGTTTTTGTAAACGACCTCCTGAATGCGACCTTTTACAAACAGACCCTTTTATGAGCAGTGCTGACAGGCTAATGCTAAACTACTGCCAAACTGCCTGTGGTGCTATGAAGGGCTACTACTGCCTTAAATTACTACAAATATAATGCAATAATATTATTCCTCTGTGTTCTTAGAGGAAATTACTTTAGAGGACTATATCATATACTGAGCTTTATGCATGGATACAAACAGTTTTTCAATACACTTCAACCTGCAGTGTTATAAGATGCAGTGTTTTTGGATTTCAAAAGGCCAACCAGCAAATATGTGAAAGAGTTTGAAAAGCTATTGCATCTATGTTCTGCCTATTATTGCCTTAATACATATAAGCTATGTGATTTGTACCAGTGTGCATTAAGGCTGATCTGGTTCATGGTGATGCAACACTTTTGAAACTCTTTACATTAAGTTTTTACCCATCTGTACATGTATTTGAGTAATTGTGTGGTCGTAATAAAAACAATTGAGTTCTTACTCACCTTCTGTGTGCACAGCTGACACATATGTCCAGTTATAACGTTTAACAATGTCCAAGAGGGCTCGAGCTTGAAGAATGTCAGATGGCACAACCCTGAGAAAGTACTTATAGAGGGTTTTATCACTCAAATCAATGCTAGTGGCTGAGTAGGCAATTTGGGGGATGTTGAACAGTTGCAGCAGGTTTTGAACTTGGATTGCCACTGAACTTGAACCAGGTCCTATTACCCCTGCAATGGGCTTCTTAGTGACAGGTGGCTGACTGGATGGTGTCCCTTCGACACACCATTTCGACCCGTCTCCTTCATCACGAAGTGAAATAAGGGAGTCTCTAATAAATTCAATGCTCTGCTCCAAAGCCACTGATGAGTGCCAGCATGAGTCCCGGATCTCACAGCCCAAAGTAATATTGGGCAGAAGGTAGGGGTCAGCATTGATTCTGTCCAAAGTGTGGAACATGGCTTCTACCCGCTGAATGCCATACTGCTCTCTGATCTCACCACATGTTCTCTCAGCCACGTTCTCAGCTGTTGGCTGGTGGTGGACCGAGAACAGGGCGCCAATGATGATATCGCCGTCCATCCGCGCAACTGAGCGGGTTGCAGCCCTGGGTACCACCGACCTTTCATATATGTTACTAACTGTGCAGCGCAACAAAAGTGACAGAACCAAAAGGCAATTCATTCTTATCATACTCCACATAGACTAAAACACTTTGGTGGCTGAATCATAGTTGGAGAACAGAGTGTTCGGGTGTAGAGAATATGCTGCCCATGTCTAAAATATCTGTCACTTCTTGTTTACTGGCTAACTCAGGATGGTGAGGCACATATCCTGTGAAGAGAAGTAAATCATCCATTATATATAAACCTTACAGTGATAAAGCAGCTCTGGTGCGTAAATCAGCACCAGGGACAGCATTCATTAGCTGAACATGTGTTCTTGGTCAGAACTGAGCCGGTTCATTCTTTTACTTTTCAAAGGTGGATTTTTCCCCTAGAAATACCACTACAATAATAACAATCCGAACAAATCGTTGGTCTCTTACAGCTATTAACCATTACCAAAATTCACACTCACTAACGCAGCGCATGAATGAGTTTAGTTCTGATGCGCTCTAAATGCGTAATGCTCAGGTAATTGAGAAGATTAAGCTTACCTGAAATCGAAGAGAACCCATCTAGTCCCCTGTTCTGAACCACTCAGGGATAAACTGCGGCTCACTTTCCCCTTAGCGAACAGTTTATTTCCTTCATTCCTAAAGCAACGGCGGGTGCCCCCTCCTTTATCTCATCTCTCCATCCAAAATCGGGTCACATCATCCGCAGTTCGGTGTTGGTCTGGTTTATAAAACCGTCAGTGTACACGGTAAACAGACTTTTCACAGTTATAAAAACTAAGTACGTTTCTCTTAAGCTACTCACTAATTAATCATCGTCGTTTTTTAACATGCACTCTGCTAAAACACAACGACCATAACAATGTCCCAAACTGGTAAAGATGGTTTAACTGTATAGGTAATGTTAACCTGTTTGGGATTGATACTAAACTTTTGTATTACAATTCTGTAGCAGCATTACAAGAAGAAGATCGTCATCCCAGAGTAAAAAACCCAAAACATGTCTTACTGATCATGCTGGTTATCAGCTATGCTAATCTTCGTTTTAACAAGGTACTTAACTTTTTTTGCAAAACATACTCACGTACAATTGTAGCTAAAACGTACGTACAATTGAACTTAAACTTTTACTCAAGCATTATTGAAACAGTAGTGTCAGTAATCAGCAGTAAACATACACTCACCGGCTCAATTTATTAGGTACACATTGCTAGTGCCTTAATTTTTAGAAACATAGTTTCAACAAAGTGCTGGATACAATCCACAGAGATCCATAATGGCAAGATAGCGTCACGAACTTGCTGCAGATTTGTTGGCTGCACATCCATTATGCAAATCTTTCGTTCCACCACATCCCAAAGATGCTGTAGCCGACTTGCTGGATATAGGAAGATGTTATCACTGTAGTAATAAAGGGTTGGACATGGCCAGCAACAATACTCAGATAGGCTGTGGAGTTTTAAATGTTAAACAATGCACAATGGGCATCATGGGGAAACGTGGTATCAGCTACATGAACTGTTGATACAAGGCAGGGGAACCCACGCCCTTTAATGTTGTTTAAACCAAGCACCCTATCATCTCAATATTGCAACAGACCAGGCAACACTTTTCCATTTTTCTTCTGTTCAATTTTGGTGAGCCAGTGCAAATTGTAGCCTTAGTTGCCTATTCTGAGCTGATACTAGTTGCACCCGGTGTGATGTTCTGCCCATTTGCTACTGATGATGATGCTCTTTGCATACCTCAATTGTAACTTGCAATACTTGCACTGTTTCTGATTGTTTACAGGAGTATTGTATCTTTTTATTGGTGAAAAATCATTTATGAGTTTCGGCATCTTTTATCTTGAGGGGCCAACTTGCAGGTCCCACATGGAAAATGCTTTTATATATTATTATTATTATTATTATTATTATTATTTAACATAGTGCTTTATTTTGAAATACCAAATGAGTCAAAACATTTGCTTTAGGTTACTGAGGTTACAGTTAGGGCTTAGTTTATGTGTAACAATAATTATCTACAGTAATCATAATGTCAGTGGTTTTCCCCACAGAGATAATGAGACATTAATACACAGTGTGTGTGTGTGTGTGTGTGTGTGTATGTGTGTGTGTTTGTACATGCTCTGAAATGGACTGGTGCTCTGTATGGGGCTGGTCCCCGCCTTGCTCTCCGTGCTGCTGTATATGCAGTCATAATCGTAATTAGAAAATGAATGAAATATTTGCACTCGTTCTTGAACAAATATGAAAATGTTGTTTTAGGCCACGTTGGCATTAATAACTGTGCGTTTCACTAGATAAAATGACCGAATACGTTTATTTAAAAACAACAACTGACATAACATATTAAAAAGACGTTCTGTAAAGCAGGCTTTTTAATGATTCTGTATATAAAGAGATTATACCGTTACAACATGTTGTTCTGCAGCGCCATCTAGCGGTTACATTGTAAATACATTCAGCCTTTGTTTTGGTCCACAAGACATCACATCCGGTAGTTTAAACATGGCGGAATGCTGTGAAACGTTACATCACATTAGTGAAGCTGCAGCTGAGTTGTAGTTTTCTGACAGTTGTGTGTTCAGATTGGCCTCGAACTGGGTAAAATGCAGATCGTTGTTTCTTTAGCTTTGTTTCTTTCGTTTTGTGCGGAACCGATCACTAATGTTAAACAATAGTGTGATACTTCTGTTGCTCTCTGCATGTACTGATCATTTCACTCAATTAGCTCTTACATAACGAGATGTTTTATCTATAAGCTGAATGTTTCTGTGAAGAAATTTTCCCATTATGTATTTTATTTAACGATGCGCACTGACTTTCATTTTATTAACGTATATGCACTTTGTAGTTGTAGAGTTACGGAATGAAATCATCTGTTGCTTTGCTCTACTACATCCATTAATGCAAAGAGACCAGCACAGTTCCACCTCTGATTAAATGTTGTGATGTTGATTAGACTGTCACAGATTTAGAAGTGTAAACTTCCTGATCAATACTGTGCACTTACATGCTGAAAAGACTAGCACTTACAGCTTAACCTATATAAGCCTGCATATTCTAACACTGTATTGTTTGCAGGTTCGGGCGTTAATCTGAGACGTAATTGTCAGACAGATGTACCAGTACTGAAGGCTTCTGAACTGAAGGTGTGCAGATCCTAAGTGGACCATTTGAATTCCTCATCTTTACTGACTGTACATCTTTAAAAATGAGCAGCAGGAGAAAACGTGTTGCGCCTGTCCGCATGGACAAAGAGGCCAAGAAGAAACTGGACTGGAACATGCATGAGCATCGCAGAACTGAAGGTGACTTGGAAGATACAGAGACCTTCGCTCAGTCATCTGCTAACTTTCAGCCTCACCCTGTTCCAGACTTTGGCAGTGGAGACGTCGTCGGCCATTCCTCGGTGCAGGAGTATTGCAGGACTCAAATAGACGTTGGGACCATTGACACTTTTTTCCAGCCATCTGTAAGGAGTGATGAAGTAGCTTGCCATTCTTCTCTGCTGACCTCAGAAAAACAGGAAGAAGCAGATAACTCCATGCATCACACCTTCCAAGACACAATTGAGCTTAATGTGATACCCTTGTCTGATCTGATTGTCAGCTGGAAAGCACTGCTTGGAGAGTTTGATCTGTATTTAAAGGTTCACATGGAGCTAGCAGGTGATTTATTTATCCTGCAGCAGACTGGTGATGTGCTGTCACTAAATCTAGCCAGCACTACATCAGGTGAGACAACAAAGCACGCTGTGAAGTGTTCCTTTGGTGGATTATCGCTAGAGAATTTGGACTGGCTGCAAAAGAGGAAGGTCATACAGCTCTGTTATTTATCTGATGAAAGAGGAGTCAAGGTAAGTGTGTAGCATATTTACATGTGATTGTCATGAAACATTTCATACTTTTCAAAGTTTTGCTCAGCTTTGTTTGTCTTTCCTATTTAACACCACATATTTTTGCATCACTGCCCCTGCAATAGTGGAGATAAAATGTTTTGATATGTGCTCTATACATGAGCTCATTGGCTAGTTTAGCTTTGGTGGACAGGGAAATACAGGAATAACAATATATCCTTCCTAACCAGCGACCTAGCTTGATCATGGGTCCAAGGACAGGTCCGGAGCCTGGCACAGGCAGGGGGACATCCTGTACAATAGACACCCTAGCCAGTCTAATGCAGGGTTTCATAAACACACCAACTGACAGGAACTGCTGTTTCCAACAGTTGGCTCTTATCACCTATTTTCACCTGAAATCACACCATTTCAGATGTTTAAGCACCATGTTGTATTTTAGTGTTGCAGTACAAAAACAAAATGATTTTCTAATATTTGTTACTTACACAGCTGAAGATTTTTCTTTTGGAGTCTGGACTTGGGCGACCAGAATTTCTCAGTGAAGGAAATGGACGCATAAGAAGAGCCAGTCAACTCCTGCAGAAACTGATGGAGATTTTCTATGACTTCATTATCCCTGGTAATCATTCTTCCCATTAAGATTCTGTTTAAATGTAGCACCTGGTGTTAACTGTAACCTGAGGCAGCATCGGTTTTTCTTATAGCTTTATATATTATATCACATTTCGCACGGCAGAGATAATGGAGAATGAGGAGGAGGAAGAGTGTGACACTGATCTGGAGCGGCAGAACGTGGAGGAGTTGTACGATTATGTCAGACACCTTCATCAGCGAAAAGAACAGGAGCAGAGCTTTGACGTGCAACATCCAGCCCTCATTCCAGTGCTTCGGCTCTATCAAAGTCAGGCCGTTAACTGGATGCTGAAGAAGGAGAGGTATAAGAGTGAAACGTCACAAGGTAGAGTATTCTCGTCTGAGAGATTGTTTTCTTATAGCTCCATTAATTATATGTAATTGACTGAAATTAGTTATAACAACAATTATATAATAGGGTAAACATGTAATGGTTTTAAACCAACCAACGTATCAGAAGGCTCTGAGGAGACGCAGCATAAATCTGGAACATGTACAATGTACAACTCGACCATCAAGATCACCAGGGACTTGACTGTGGTGCCAGGATCTGAAATGCAGCTCCATAACCTCCCCAGAGGCAAATCCATAACCAAATCCATATCCATAACAAAATTAATCTCTCCTCTTCAAAGGCAATTCCTTGCCATGAGCTTTTGGTACCTGTCACTGGTGTCAAGTGCAGGTGCACAGCAAAGTACTAAGTCCAGTTGTGTGAGTTTCCTGGCACCAGAGTCCCAGGTGTGGCTCTGCTGATACCATTGAAGGCCGGGTTGTGCTTAATAGATGTTCTCTGTTCATTGCTTCTCATGGTGAGGGCTGGGCCAGTCCTAACTCCAGTGGAGCCTCCATATTACAGCAGCCCTATAATAATCTAGTATACACTGCTAACAAAAATGAGGAGGTATTTCACTATGGGATATTTAATTTTGAAGTAGCCGCTAAATTTAGTGAGCAATACATTATATGCAGAATGAGTCAATAACAATGCTTGTTGTTTTTTTTTTAAACAGAACAAACTTTACACTTCCTTTGGAGAGAAGTGATTACAATGTGTGGAAAGAAGCTATTTTATAATCCATACACTGGTTGGTAAGAGATGTGTTAAATGCTCTTTCTTTTTTACAAAATGTAAATGCATGAATTGTGTGCATATATTTAAGCATTTATTCCATTAATTAAAGTTCTGTTCTGTTCCTGTTTTTCTGTAGCCTAATCCGTGAGTTTCCTTTGGCTGGAGTTGACTGGCCTGGAGGAATACTTGCTGATGAAATGGGTTTGGGGAAGACAGTGGAGGTGCTGGCACTTATTTTGTGCCACACCCGACAAGGCCTGAAACAGAGTACACTTACTTTACCTGTTGTAAGTCAGTTAAAACTGAAGTATATTATTCTGATTTCATTTTAATTCATACTCTCAATTGGTCTTTTTTAAAATTTAATTAATTCAACATGCACTAACTCCATTTTACATTTTGTTTGTAAAGATGTCAAGAAAAAAGAGCTAAAAAAACAACCAGTTCCCAAAACTGATTCAATATTAACATCCTCACAACACCACAGTTCCCACTTATGATGTAACGCATTATGGTCTGTGTGATAGCAGCAGGATTTAAGATGATTTTTGGCCAAATGTTCATTCCTGTTCATACGACTGGTGAAGCGTTATTGTAAAAAGTCAGATCCTATACAAATCCTTTATGAGCCAGTATCAAATAAATAGGTTTACTTAATAGAGAAGAGTAACATAGTTTAGAAGGCAACTGTCTAATCTGTTATACTTTCTGTCTCTTTTCTTTCCAGGGGAAGTCTGTAAACTATTACATCCCTCCACCCCCATTAGAGAAGCAAAGGATCAAGCAGTGTGATATAAAGCCTAGAGAAAAAATCATCTATCCTGGTCAGGAAGCATTTTTAAATAATTTTAAAAATATTGCATGTATTAAGATTATGTAAGCCAGGGTCTGTAGATTATCCCCTGAATTAGGAGCAGGAGCAGGTGAGCATGCACCCCGAGCAGGTCATGTCCATTACAGGCCTGTCCTGTACAGCACCAGGGATGATTCCCTACAGCTTCCCTCCCTCAGACCACAGCCAGTTGTCAGATTTATTTCAACTAAGCTTTTTACAATGGAGTCTCAAAGCAGATTTACAATTTTATATTAATTTATAATGTCTAAAGCCAATCCCAATCTGGGTATCAGTTCATCACAGAGTTTCCCAATCTTCACCCAGCCCAGGATTCAAAGTCAGGCCCTCAGGAACTGGTGTTTGCAGCAAGTGGCTAATTTTGCACTAGAGGATCTGTGCCATTTTGATGTTTATGCATTTACTACTAGTATTTAATTAAATGTACAGGGGTTGGACAATGAAACTGAAACACTTGTCATTTTAGTGTGGGAGGTTTCATGGCTAAATTGGACCAGCCTG
>JAUZSU010073770.1:0-20542 GCA_034780255.1 Parotocinclus maculicauda | reverse complement strand
GAACTGTTATAATAATAATATTAGCCTTATATAAATAGGAATTGTAATAATAACAATAAGAATGCTTTTCTCTAATAGTAATTACGTCAAAAAAAAAATCAGATGCATAACTGTAATAATAATAATAGCCTTAAATAAATAGTAATAGTAATAATAATAATAATAATAATTTTCTTTAATAATAATCAGTTTGTTTTAAAAAATCAGATGTCAGAACTCTAATAATAATAGAATAATATAAATAGTATTAGAATTGATAAGAACTCTCTGAGTAACCGCTGCCTTTTCAAGTCATCTTTTCCAGGGACCCCCGTGTATCTTTCAAAAAGACAATACAAAACCACATGCTGCACACATTACAAAGGCATGGCATGGATGAAGAGGGTTCAGATACAGGCCAGACCTGAATATTTTTTAAGTCTTGTAAAAAGGAAACATTAAGTAACATTAGTGGTAAACGCTTCCCAACTTTGTTCTGGGATGTGTTAGATGACTGGATGGATGAACATGAATGGATGTTTATTAACAAGTAAAAATATATTGGGTTCATAATGTCTGCAAGGAAATTAAAGTATATGTTAGACACTACGTTTTATTTAAATCTCCATTCACTGTACTATACTATACTATAGCTTTTTTTTATTTGGGGTTGAGCTCTTGTGGCCCCTGGGATTCGTGACGGTTTGGTATTTCATGATGACAGAATCACAGTTCAGGAACCCGAGACTATTTCACGATCACAGGTGGAGAGTTTCATAACAGTGAGCGAATAGTGTTAAGTAGCAGTGTAGGCATCCAATCGTGGTTTTGCGGGCATGTTGAGTGTTTCAGTTCCATCCCACTTCACACACGCATTGCTCGCCTGCTGGCTGCTACAGGCCAGGCGCTATGCTCTCTTTAGTAGCCGTTTAGCTACCAGTCATCCGTAGGAACAGCCAGGTTAATCGGGTCTGCGTTGAGCTGAACCAGGATTTTGACCGCTATTTTGGGAAAACCCACATAATTCGAGTTGTGTGATTTATTATAGCTCTGACTAACTTTTAGCAGGTTAGCAGAGTTGGTTAGCTTAGCCTACGTAACATTACCTGGCTAGTAGCAGCTGTGGTGTAAGCAAACCTGCCGCCAATATTCCGCCAATAACATTGCTTGCGGGAAAAAAAGGAAAAGTTACGGAATCAGAGCTGTAAAATGGCAAGACCTTCCAGGTACGTTTGTATTTTGTTCCTCGGGGCGCTGAAGCTTGAGCCGATAGTTATTACGGCTGTAAATATTTAATAAGGTTACTACGTTAGGAGTTCGCACCTCCATGTTTGTTAGCTGCATGCTAACTACACGCCTCTCGTATATTAGGTTATTTATCTGAGCTGATCTCGAGTGTGGAAAGACAATTTGATCTGGACGTGCATAGTGTATAAAAAAAAACGACGAGCGCTTATGTAAACGTGAAGCATGCACGCGCGATTCATCCCGCACGAATAAAACGCACGTCTGTTACTGGATCCTTATCTAGACCTATCCCTGTCTAGATCAGACGTGTTTGGTCAGTTTATTAATCAGATCTGTGTGTCATAAGTATTGCCGGTGTTGCAACGTGAAGTAATCTTGCAAATCAAAGTGTGTGCAGACTGTGATGGCCTAGCGAAGTTTGTCCATGCTTTGCATAAACCTACAGTATGTGCATGAGCAGCTAACTAGCTTCTTAGCCCCCCGCCTACTCCGCCTACAGCTGCGTTACTGTAACACATGTACATGTTACCTTACCTTTTATCTCATAAATCCACAAAGCAAAGCTCTTTACTAAAGCCACAAAGTGAACTTATTGACATTTCTAATATTGTTCTAAAATTGTACAATCTACAACTTTAAACAATCAGGGAGTTTTTCCTTGCCACTGTCGCCCTGGGCTTGCTCAACTTGGGATAGGCCTTTTTTTAGATAATGTAGTATTGTAAAGCTGCTTTGAGACAATGCACCATTGTAAAAAGCGCTATATAAGCTGAATTGAATTGAATTAAACATAAATCATCACGCCGGAGTTGCGTGGATTAAACAGTCCTTGGTATTTGCAATCAAATTCAGCTTGGAGGTCCCGGGTTTAGTCCCAGGGTGGAGCGGCCTGGGTCCTTTCTGTGTGGAGTCTGCATGTCGTCCCCGTGTCTGCGTGGGTTTACTCTGGGTACTCCAGTTTCCTCCCACAATCTAAAGACATGCGTGTTAGGTTAATTGGTGTCTCTAAATGATGGATTGGAGCCCCGTCTAGGGATATTCCTGACCTTGCGCCCAGAGTTGCCGGGTGGGCGCCGGCTGGCCCGCAACCCGTGTGGATTAAGCGGAAGATAATGAATGCATGATAAACTTTCATGTTACGTTATATATGTACCCAGACATTTATTAACAGCATTGTTTATTCGTTGGTTCACTTTAACGTAAAGTTGTTACGTTTTGTTGATGTTTTATGTTGACCTTTTTGTACAGTTAAAAGTGATAGAAACCGTATAATTGCCGTTTATCAATTGTAATTACAGAATTACAATCCTTTTTGGATACAATTTTTTTGCATTATTCTGTTTATGATGTAAGCAAGTATATAACAATGAAGTGATCAAATTACCATCAAAATCCATAGTAGAAAATAGTGTGAAATAATTTATGGTCAGTTCATAGTCAACCAAGTTTACAATTATACTATGAATTTTTACAGTGGAACCATGAAGTTGCCAAATAACCATCAAAAATTTATAGTAGAACTGTGAACTTTATGGTCAAACTGTGAAAGTTCACAATAAAACTGTCAAGCAATTTACAGTTTTACTATGAAATTTCACAGTACATTTTTTCTGGGTCTGAATTGTTATAAAGTGAACATTTCACATACACTTATCGTCACCTTAGCTATTGAGAACTCCATTCAGCTCCTAAGTCTTTTTACACTGCTCACAAAAATTAGGATATATTTCTAGATTAATATGAAGTGATTTAAAAAAAGCATAATTGAACAACTTTAGATGAGATGCAAACCCAATTATTGGAATTGAGTAGCAAGTGATATATTAATGGAGGTGAACAGAAGAATGTTAAGAATACCCCAGATTGACTGTTCAGTAGGGTGTATGATCACCTAAGACTGCCAAAATACACTGACAGTGATGGGACATGGACAGGATCAGATTTTCAAGCAGTTTTTGTGGGATCAAATTTTTGTGAGCAGCATATATAAAGACAAAGCGGCCTTGTGGGATCCTCTTAGTAATCATTTAGAAATATCCTCTTGTTTTTGTGAGCAGTGTATCTCTTACTTTTATATGGTAGTGGTTTTAGGTGTTTATGTGTATTTAAAAAATAAATTTTTTTCTAGATTAAAAGTGATAAGTTATCTATAGTCAATACAAGGGCTTCACAGACATTTTTGAAAACGTTGTTTTGTTACCAGTAATCTAGAAAGACTGTTTATAGGGGGGGAAAAAAAACTTTTTTTCAAATCTTTCATGAATCTTTTTATTTTACATTTTAAAAACATTTATTTTAAAGTTTGCTGTTACAATGTCATGAATTCAGTGCAAAAGTATTTTTTTGTAACATACCGATTAGGTGTATTAATGTGAATGACTAAAATGTTTAATTTACTGTTTACAGAAACAAGAGGGTGGTTGATTATGCCCAGTTTCAAGAGTCCGATGATGCTGGTGAGTTATACTAATTATTGTATTAATCTGTGATCACCTATAGCTATTAAAACTAAATCCTGAATACTGTATGATAACTGACAAATCAGCGTTTTGGCTAAATGATTTAAATGCTTGAATGCAGATGAGGAATTTGAAGGAGATTCTGAAAAACCCAAGAAGGCGTTGAAACAGAGGTTGGTTTCTTGTTACCATGCATGCTTGTACATGTTCAGTTTTATGTAAAAGTTTGAGCATCGCTTGTCTTGATTAGTTTCTAAATGACACAAGTGTAAGACACAGCTCAGTAAAACGAAATTGCAGTGCCTATATTTTAAACAATTTAGGATGTAATGAAGCTTGAGCAACTTCAGTGACGATCCGTTAGCGTTTCATGTAAGGTATTAAAATTGAATCTGTGTTTTTTTTAAGTGACATGGTTAACATCTGTTGAAGAAGTTATTAATCTGTATTTATTTGAGAGTGCTTTTCGGTGTGAATGCTGACTCGACATCCCAAGGTGTTTAATCAACAAGAAGTTATTCTGTTAATTCTTACATCTAAGGTTCTTCTTACATCTAAGAAGGATGGGTCCCTTTTTGAGTCTTGTTCCCCCCAGGTCTTGTTCCCTGTAATATTTGGGGTTATAACCTCACCTCAGGCTTGCTCAGCTAGGTAGAGAAATTAGCTTGTTTCCTGTGTTCAGCTGCAAATTACTCTTAAAAGCCACCATGAATAACAGTAATGATATATCACGGATCATGATCTAAAACAAAAAAAGTTATATTTTTGCCTGTTTGCACCACTTCACCTTAGTTCTTGTTGTTGCATACTTGGTTTGTTTGATTCAGAGTCAGATGGTACTTTGATTCAGATGGTACAGATGGTATCACATACAGTTATTGAAGCAAGAATATTAAATAGAAAAGACATTTTTACCAAGCATGTTATTATTTTATGGACAGTCGAAAAGTACATTCGTCTTTATAAGTAACTTTTGCTCCTTTCTCTGCAGTGATGAGCCCCGGAAGGACCGGAAGGACCGGAAGAGTAAGTTGCATTTCAGTTTTCTGAAATTTGGATTGAATTTGTAAAACTAATACTCATTGATGAGAAACCAACCTTTCTGTTTTCCAGAGGATTTAAGTGATGATGATAATGACTATGGTGAGGAAGAAGAGGATGATGATGGAGGTGACAGCGATTACGAGGCTGAAAAGCCTAGCAAAGGAAGGCAGGCGACGGCTAAAAGGAAAAGAGCTGCAGGTATCAAACTTTACAGACAACGTTGTGGTAGACAGCCTAAACTTGTTACCTCGCATAAATTTATTTTTGGTGAAAGGAGAGTTTGACGATTTGACAGAGTTACTAAAAACTAGACAAAGGCAGTGAGTATCATACCTGATGCTGACATCTGAGAGACCCAACCCCCACTGACAATAAAACATCCTCGCATCCTCCTGTTTTGCTTACAACCATACAAGAAAGGAACATAAAATACCTTCTTTAAAAGTCCCCATCAGAGAAAATACTGAACTTCTGACGGCATCGAAATCTAAAGCACCTAATTTAATATATATTTAGAGAGATAGAATTTATAATCACTCTAAAACTAATGATTGATCTCTGTCCGCCTGGACATGATGCAGTATGCAGTACAGTATGAGACAAATAGCAAATATATGCTGAAGTGGCACAAAAAAACAAACTTACTGAGCACCCCTTATCGTACAGATCGTACAGTCATATTTACAGTGTACCTAAACATATACATACATGTACAGCTTCTGTTTATTTGTGCAAATCTGAGGAATCAATTGCTGGCAAGACATTTGTCACGTTTCTACAATAGTAAGGCTGAGGCTGGTGGCTTTTCAAGGTGAAGTGCATGGAGGGAAACCCACATGCAGTGAGGGATGAGTTTGGCGAGATAACGGTGTTAGACTATATAAGGCCATTTTACAGTGACGTACTGATTTGACGTACTGATATTATGTGGGACTGTGGTAGCCTAGCGGTAAAGGTACTGGACTCTGGGCCAGAAGGTCCAGGGTTCAAATCCTGCCTCTGCCAAGCTGCCACAGGTGGGTCCTTGAGCAAGACCCTTAATCCACAATTGCTTGGATTGTAAGACTGTGTAAGTTGTAAGTCACTCTGGATAAGGGCGTTTGCTAAATGCTGGAAATGTAAATGTTTATTTATATTTTTAAGTGAATAAAATACTTGTAAAGGTCCCGATCTCTTATTATTTATGGATGGTCAACAGTTGGCTAGGTGAAGTGGAAATGCCACTATCCCACTCAGCTGTGTTTCTCCTTTAGTGGGTTAAAGGTCTGATTCAACTCGATTGACTGTAAACAACACCGTCCATACAGAAATAGGGCTCTGTGTCTCGTGTGCACTCGCCCTGCCTTAATGTCCTCCAAATAAAGGGGATTTATTAATGTGTAATTAAGTAATAATCATTGCTACATAATGCATGAAACACTCAAGGGAACCGTGAAGATATGAAACAGAAACGCGGCGGCCAATCGCTGCCCCGTACGCATTAATACAGGGATTAATTGGGAGAAATAATATTTTGATAAGCACTCTTTGCTCTGTTTCACTCACACACACACTTTCTCTGTCTCAGTCTCGGCAGCTAAAGCTATCCCCCATTAGCATTCAAAATAGTTGCTTTTAGTTGTTGTTCATTCAAAACGTGAGGTCATTTATAATTCATTCAAAATATCCGATCTTTGGTTAAGCGCAAAACCAGTTCCAGTGCAAAGGGTGAGGCGCTGGTGCTCCTCGAACCTCTGGCAGTGCCAAGCACTAGGAAAGGTGTTCAGAGGAGATAGCGAGCCGTCACGCCTCGCTCAGGCCTGGATATTCATTTGGCCCATGACTGATGTGCATCACTGAGTCGACATAAGCGCGGTTTATCCGAAAGCAGCCACTGTATCAGGCCAACACATTTACAGTGCCAAAGGGGTCTCGCTTCAGTGCATTTAGCATTATATCTGGCAACCTCAAAACATAATAAACATCTGCCTCAGCCAAAAAGTGACCCAAATCCCTCCTGGCTATGTTTAATTCAAAACTTGTTTCTATTATAATAAAAAATGAGTATAAGCTCTATTTCCTGGGTGCCATGTGCTTCATTTGGGTCCCAGCCTAAAACGTTCTGCTAAAATGTTAAACTTTTAACACTTCAAAAGACCATTAGTTAATCGTAAAAAAAAACCATCTCTTTCATCACCCTAGCCTGTGACCTGCCCTCCTTGTGAATGACTGCAGCTTGTGTCCATTAATTAGAACAAAACCTGAGTTATTACTTGGGGGAGGGGGTCCCCATCCTGGCCCACATGGCCACCCCAGTGCCCATCTGCTTGCCATAGGGGCAGTCTGTGCCAAGCACAGATTCACCCATCAGCCCAGGTTTGTAATCGGCCGTACACCAGCCTGGAAAACTAGTTTGTAGCATCCCTTTTACATACCAAAGTTCACGGGATGGGGTATCTGGAGTGATTTTGTGAGTCTGTGCATGTGTGGACTACTGTGCAAGCTTACAAAATTATTGTAGTGATGCAGGATGAGTGGTTTGAATTTTCTTATATTAACAGGCTATCTGTTATGTTGTATAGTCCAGCAGTCGTTGGAGAAGTCCAGAAAAGCCCAAAAATAACACTACGGGGAGCTAATTTAATGCAATGTCTTAATCTAACTTCGAGCTATTTTGTTTGTATGCAACTTTATTTTAATTTAGTAGTTTCTTGTGTTGCTTTTACGCACTCGCTTTTTGGTTCAAATACTGAACTTCATCCAGGGCGCCGAGCTCAAAGTGTGGACACATAATCCCAGCATTCATAGCACTGATATTAAATCATTGCCTTTCACAAAACGCGCCAGTTTTAGGCGTGAAATCTTATTGGTCATGCTACACGGTGCCCCTCGAACGGGTAGAGAAAAGCGCTTACCTTTAACTGAGCGCGGCTTGGCCTGCTTGCGCCTGGACATCTCTGCGTCGGTCTGCTGCTACTGCTGCTGCTTTTATCGCCCTCTTGTCCGCGCAAACAATCATAAGCTACTGTCTGTCACTTTTCGGCTTTTCCCTCTCCCAGATTGCCTGTTGCAATGCGGCAACTTCGCTCGGCGTGCGCCAGTCGGGCGGCACTGTGCTGGGAGAGCAATGGCGAGCGGGTGGACCGTCCTGCGCTTCAGCAACTTTGCGCGCCTGATTTCAACCTGTGGAGTCCCAAATGCGGCGTCCTGGTGCTGTGGTTTGCACCGTGGTTCACCCCGGTCCCGCTTTCCCGTACGTAGGTGCTGTCCAAATCGAAGAGTTTGTTCGAAAGGTCTGAGAGTCACAGCACAGCTTCACCAAAAGAACCCGAATCGATCCCGAGAAAGCGCTGATATTTCCCGTAAATGCGTAAACCTGGTTTTAATTCGGTTCGGGTGTCGCTTATCCTCTCCGCGTGGTCCTCCAGGTTCCGAATTATGGAACTCTCTGTTTGCTTCGCTCTACACCAAACAGCGAAGCGCCCTGTTATTTTAGGAAGGCGTTCTTTTCAGGCAGCATGTTTTCCCTCTCTCACCTGTAAGAAATTTAGTTTTCCCTTTTCTGTATATAAAAAACTGCCCCCCAAAACCAGCCTTAAACGTTCACCGCTATAGCCTTCTTGCTCTCTCCCTTTTCTTCTTTGTCCTGACTCTGGTCTTCCCTTCGCCTCCCGATCCGAATGCTGGCGGGGCTGCGGCGCAGACACACATAATAAAGCGCAGGCTTGGCTGGAAATGTAGCCCCGTGTCCCAGCAGGGAGGATGTGAGAGTAGGGTCCCGGCGGGGGAGCGCTCCGATCCCGCAGGGAGCTCCGCACAGCCTGGGCTTCAGCAGCACACACACGCACACACTCAGCCTGAGATAGAGCCAACAGCACCGAGCCATGGCCGGCTATGGAAACTGCAGCCTGAAGTCTTGAGCGCGCGTTCGGCTCCAAGCCAAAAGCGCGCAGCTTCGAGGAGCTCGGCGGCGCGCAAGCAAGAAAGACGCACAGGATTCTGGGGTTGTTTTCTTTCACTTCTCGCCCTGTTTTTAAACACCGGCTTGGGTTCAGTCCAGCATCGAGTGGAAAGACTACAGAAGAGCTGTTTAGCTCTCTGGTATGTTTTGCCTGCTATTTACGACTCATGAATGGATTTTTAAGAACCGGATCAACGGGATAATTTTTGTTTTCTCATACTCAGAAAATGATGCTTTGCTAAAATGCCCTCTGTTTCACAGTTCATTGGGTGTGTGCTGCTTTAACTGTTGTAACAATCAACTCTCACAAAAAAACCTTCCACATTATTCAATTAATCCTGGTGGCCTACATGGTTTCCAGTTCTTTTTCTTCAGGGAGCCACATGGCATTTCAAGGCATTCTCCTGCACCGAATATGGCATCTTTAAAGTGCTTTGCATTGCTATCGCTGCAGAAAAATGCTACAGTTGCATTTCTAGGATCTGAAGGTACAAACATACCCTAGCTGTGGTCCTTTATGTGGTTGCATCACCTAGTACTGTTACAACGTTGCACTATTTAGTGAGACACACTGGATCGCTCTTATATCCCACTACTGTGTGAATGTAACGCACGTTGGTGTGAGAGTCTGAGAATGTGAGCAGGTTGCACAACTGGTCCAGGCACCACAATGTCCTGGCATGGGGATGTTTTTTAATAACAGAAACCCTGGAGGCCGACTTCAGTGTTTATGTTCGGGATTAGGTTTTCACTGGTAGGAACCCATCCCGGGGCATTGCAAAAATCCTCACAGCATCCGTCCGTCTGGTCAGGCACAGTCTGAGATGCTTGGTGGACACAGAGCAAGAGAGAGGACATGTTTGGCTAATGCAAAGTAAAGAAATGTACTAAATCGCAAGGCCTTTGTTCTTGCCTCACCGCTCTTTGACCGGACACTTGAGGCACCCGTTGTCATGGTTAACTCTGCGGGCTCCCTCGCTAAGATCGACGGGGGTACCCCTCAGATTGAGGCTCGCTCCCCCCACTAGGCTACAGACAGGCCTTTCATATAGACCCCCCACCGCTGAGGTTCTTGGTCTCGTCTGATGTCCCTCATGAAATGAAGTCCCAGGGAGACAAGGGGCCTGTTGGCATGAAAGGGTGAAAGCGCACTGCAGCGGCGTCCTTTTTTCCCTCAGATACATACAAAAGAGGAAAAATAGCCCACATTACAAGCTCCTTAAGGGTCAAGAACAGAATGAGATGTGAATGGCTTGAAAAACCTGAATTGTCGATTCGCATAGCAAGCGATTACACCCTCTGTCATTCTCACATGGTTTTGATCCTTTTTTCCCTTTTTCAGCACCAAAAGGCTTAAAGAATGGCTACATGTATATGAAAATAAATTGAGACATGAAAACACAATACGTGTGGCCACCGCGCTTTAAACGGAGCCGCAAAAATGCGGTTAGGCCTACCACGCAAAGCGGAAATGATTCATTGATTTTGGGTTTTGTGCTATTTTGAGTCAAACCTGCAACAGGTATGCGATGTTGAGTTAGCTGAAGCGCTCCCCATGATATAAGCATGAACTGGCCATAGAGAATTTCAGGAATTTCCCATTGAGCTGGCCTTGTAAGGGCCAATCATTCTCTTCTTTATTAGGTCATTTTGGTGACTATCCGTAATAGCAGGTATAGCAGCATTACAACTAAAGCATCTCGTACCGAGGCTGTAGGAAAAACTCCTCGTGGAAACCTGGATAAAAAGGGAAACTCACAGGTGAAGGCGCTGAGAATGAATGCCAGAAAAAGAAAGAGGCTAACATCACAAGTTGTGCTAAAATTATTTAAACAGTCTGCAGGTGATAATGAGGACAGTGACGAAGAGGAAGGAACAGCAACGAGGAGGAGTGAGCAGGGAGCAAGTCAGTTTTTGTTAACCTTTGGGTTGCTGTAGGTTTGACAATTCCAAAGTTTGTCTAATCAGACTCAAGGACTTGACGTTTTGAGAAGTTCTTGAAAGTGTGTAAAAATGGTTGTCAAATCTGACTGTAAATGGGGAGGATTAACTTGGAAATTTGGTCATTTTCCAATATTTGGAAGCCGTCCCAGCACTAGCACTAATTAGATTAACATTTTAGTGTACACATGCATAGGGAGGGAACCTCTGAAAATGTGTTGAATCATTTTACGTACAAATTTAAATCAGAAAAGGTATGGGACAGTATAAAAAAAATCAAGAAATAAATGCAGTGTTTCTTACATTTACTAGACTGCGTACAGGCCAGTCCAGTACCCGTACCCAGTACCCAGTACCCAATACCCTTTTCTTCCACAGCCATGCTGTGTGTGCAGCATGTGGTTTTGCATTGCCTTGTTGAAAAATGCTTGGGCGTCCTGGAAAAGATGACATCTTAAAGGCAGCGTATGTTGCCCTTAAATCTGTCCTATATCAATGCTGCTATTTCGTCATTGTCCGGCGCACACAGTGTCCATTTTTTCGAAAAAAAAGCTCTTTAATACTGATTCGTGACCACAATACGTTTTCAGTGTGTTATGGTCCATCCTAGATGCCTGTGAGTCCAGAGAAGTTGATGCTGTTCCTGCAAACGATAAACATAAAGCTTGTTTTTTGCACAGTAATGTTTTAAGAGCCATTTGTGAAAGTAACTACATTTGTGTTGACACTAAGGTCTAACGATCCCCTGTGAATCTTGCTCCTTAAAAGATTGTTTCATTTTTTAAAACCTTATTACTTGCTCCAAATTACCCCAGCCCCAAGTGTTTTTGAAATGTGTTACAGGCCCAAAATACAGGGACGCAATGTTACTTAAAGACAATAAACATTAAGAGATAAGAGATTGTACTTTTCATTATTAATGATTTGTTTATTGACAAACGTGGTGTCTATTAACCCATTAACTGCCAAATGTTTTCTGAACATATTTTACTTTATTTCTCCCCGCCTACATCCCATCCCATCCCATCCCATCAGTAGTCGAGTAAAAGCACCCGATCCCCAAATGGGGATCATGGTTTTTAATGGGTTAATTTACGTCTGCTTGACAACATATTCTCGGGCTGCTTTTTGTTACCATTTCACCCCCTGCCATCATGTATGGGATTGCTTCACTTAATACCGAGGACCACAGCCACACTTTAGACGCACAGTCCTGGAATAATTGAATCCATTCGTTCTTTCTACATGTCTGTCTTTATTTCGGGTATTCCTGGGTGACCGGAGGCCCTGGTAGATGGAGCCCCACAAAGCCTCCTTAAATACTCCCCCATTGTACTGTCACAAGCCTGGGGAGTTCATGTTATATTTATGTTGCCTACAGCACATTCTCTGGTCTGTTCTGCTCAGCTGAACTCACGCCAACTCCGGCAGGTCCCACCTCCACAGACACTGACGCATCTCTCTGGTTTTGTCCTAGATACACTATTTTTATCGGAAATAATTAGACGTAACTGGTTTAAATACTGCAACGGCGACACTCTTTTGTCTCGTTAGCAAACGCGAGTGCTAGGTGTGCAGAAATCAGGGGTGCGGAAGCATTTTCCATTCTTTTCAAGTAGGCAGATTAACACGCTGAAATTGTGCCTAGCTCAGTGGCACTTGTGCATAAATATGTACACGATAATGCAGCGTTGTCTGTCTGAGTCTTTATTAAGGATATTATTTCTTACTTTTGCATCATTCAGAATAAATAAAGAGTGATAAACAAACGTTTTATGAGATCGCGGAGGGAAAGGTAAGTATTCCAGCAACGCAAGACACCGTAGGAATTCCTAATTAATGTACAGTTAAAGAAATAAGAGCTCTATAAACACAACTGATAGGCAGATTTACAAAAGTAATTAGTAATTAATTCATAACTATTATCTACAGGTCAGTGACTAACAGGATGTTTAAAACATTGAATAGAACTTTTGTACTTTTTCTATTGTGTACAGTAATTGACTCACATTAATCCTGTTTGACCTTGGCCTCCACGAGACCTCTGAAGGTGTTTGGTGGGATCTGGCACCAAGATGTTGGCAGCAGATCCGATAAATTGAGAGGCGACTTATCTGTGGCTTAGACTTGTTCGTCCAGCACGTCCCACAGTTGCCTATTCATACTAATGTTCCACACACTATTCTTGAACATTTATTGCAGTTACCCCTCTGAAAGACGCCACTGCCTTTAGGGAATAACGTTGTCCCCATGGGGTGAGCTTAGTCTGCAACAGTGTTTAGGTATGTGCTGTCAAAGTAGCATTCATATGAGTGCAAGGACCCAAGATTACCCAGTAGAACATTGCCCAGGGAACGGGCACTTATAGTGTTTAGATACTGCATACAATCATGTAGAAGAGCATTCCTGAACACACAACATGTCAAACCTTAAAGCAGATGGACTACAGCAGCAGAAGAACGGGACGGTTTTCAATCCTGTCAGCTAAAACAGGTTAAATGAGGCTGCATGACATGCAACATGATATGGCTGCACTCAAACGGGCCCCACAGTCACCAGATTTGAATCCAGAAGAGCACATTTGGGATGTGGTGTAACAGAAGATTCGGCAGACAAATTTCAGTCTGGACCAGAATCTCTGAAGAACGTTTCCAGCAATTTTTGGACTTCATACCATGAAGAATTAAGGCAGTTCTAAAGGCAACGAAGGTCCAACTCGGTACTTTCAAAGGTGTGCTTACTGCATGTATGTTAATTCATTACATTAATGATAAACAGTCATTAAAGATTGTGCTACTTCAAAAAGAAAGATGTTATAGCTAAATAATTTAAAAGCAGCCCTTGAAATAATGGTCATTTCTTTCTTTGAGGACTTTAGCTTTATAAACTTTGTGGACCAAATAACCCTTTTTGTGGACCAAAATCTTTCTTTCTTTCTTTCTCATTTTGAATGTTTAGCTTTGTGTCTTCAGTTCCAGCTGTGGTAAAGTTGTTCTGGTGACACAGACAGCCAGCGAGGCAGTGACAGTGCTCGCCGGCTCCATAAAGCGCCAATCGTAGAACTAGAGCGCAGATTGGGGCTGAGCGCTCCACTGCACTTACTGCCCCCTCTGCTCCGTCAGTCACTGATTAGCCCCACACTTTCCAGTAGCTACTCAGGTTCTGGTTTGGCTCGAACTGTGCTTTAATATTAGCCATGATATGTGTGTGTACAGAATTCATAAGAATAATTTAACAGCAGTTTCATTTCCCTCTATAACATAATAATAATTTTTATTTCTTGTTCCTGTATCCAAACCACTAGCCCTTGCTGTAAGGACCACTGATTCATAATCTCTAATTTATTTACTTTTATTACTTTATTACTTTTACTACTATTTAAATTATGAAAATGATGACATTTTGTTCAAATTAAAACATAGTACAAAATATTATGAAATTAACCTAAGCTACGAATGATATCAAAACATTTGAGCTGTATTAAAACAAATTATTATACAGTATATACACATGTACACAATGTGTACTGCTTACAAAACTAGGGGATATATTTCATTTTATTTTGAAATATCCCCTAATTTTGTGAGCAGTGTACAGTATATTAATTAGCTTGCTATATTAAATTGTCTCTTTTTAAAGATGCAAGCAGAAAATAAAGGGAACATAAAACACTCAAAAACCACAAAACACACAGCAAAACAAAAACAAACACAGAACAAAATATCAGTAAATAGCAGTAAAGTCAGTATATAGTGTGACTTCTCAAAAAAAAAAAAAAAGAAGCAGGTTTTTGTCTCTGTCCTGATCTTTTTTCGGATTGTATAAGGGTCCACTTCCCGATGAAGCATGCAGATGCTGCTGTTGCTCAAATTTAAGGAGAGGAAACACTAAATACTTGCCACTGTAGCCCATAGAAGCCTTTTTTTCCAGATTTGAGTTTTTAATACTGCATAGAAATTTCCTGTATGTTCTGGTTGCATTCTAATAAAGCGACATAAAATTAATTACTGTATATGGTCATTATGATATTGCAAAAACAACAAATCTGATATTTGCATGGTGGCCTAGGAGGGTTACTGTGTACAATAAATATTGTATATTTAAAACCTGTATTTTTGTCACACTTATACTCTTAGGTATATGGAAGGTGTAAAGTAAAGACCTAAGTTATAAGACATTTCATTTACAAGTAGCAACTGGACCATATTGGGAATGATAAATGTCTAAATCTAGCAGCTTTGTTATTTGTAGATAAATAAAAACGTGTCTATACTAGACCGAGAGCCTGGGAGCAGCTCACTAAAGTGTGTGTAAACCCTATCAGAATATAGATGATCACATCACCCTGTACATGTAAACACACTCAGTAAGAGGAACGTGTGCTTCCAAATCTGTTCCAGAACAACAACGCAGGGCAAAATCAGCCATAGCAGGTCTTGTGCCAAAACCTCAATAGCAATTCCCCTCCTCCCCTTTTCACCCCCTTCACTGGCTCTTACCCCAGTCCTACACAAAGAAACACCGGCTTTATGAACTCGAGCTGTGAAACCATAGAATGGCCAAAGGTGACAGGTACAGTGTATGTGCTGGAGGGTCAGGATAAATGGCAGCGAACTAGCGGCAGGCTGAGAAAGACATGGAGGACGGAGAGAGGGCGAGGATGATGGTGCCTTCCTGATGAACTGCAACAATGCACTCACTCCCACGACACTGGCTCTCTGTTGGGAGCCTCATCCTAATTTCATCCATCCATAATAAAAAGGGCTGCATTAAACAGTACCATTAGTGCCAGCAATTTGCTTTATTCTCAGCAGAAAGAGAAATGTTATCTGTGGCGGACAAACTTAACCCAATTAAAGCTCATTGTGCATGGCGGCCTTGCCGGATCGCCACAGAATGAGGGCAGGACCAGCCAAGTTTGGGGAAGGAAAGGGGAGGGGGAGCTGGAGAAGCGTTCGTCTGGAGGATTGGGGGAAAAGTAGGCAAGATATAAACTGTGTTTAGAGGGAAAGAGTAAAAGGGACGCAGCGTTTTTTTAGTACGGTTTAGCCAAATGGGTATTCTAGTCAATTCCCATGGCTTGTAGACGTTTAGATATATTTTTTAAAATATAAAGCCAGACGTTCCCCTTCATAGCCTCATATTTTTGCTGTTAATTGTTGTGATAACACCTCTCGATTACAGGGCTTTAATTATCAACATGTTTGGCTGTTAAAGTGGGTACCTGGCACCGATCCTGCCACGTCGGGGACGGTGGGGTGGATTGGGGGAGAGGTTTCTAATGAAGATCTCACTCACAGCGGTATTCTGAGGCGCAGTGTGGCGCTCCGCTAACAAAGCAGCACATCGCATTCAGAGCCGACCCGGTTAGCTGCGAATTCTAACACAACAACGCCAAGCATATTCATAGTGATACATTTTGATTGATATCCAGTCGAGCCGGGATGGTAACAGTACGGCTCTGCGGAGGGAAGAGAATTCAGGACGAGCACTCTGTTTGGACGGAGCGTTATTGTGCCCGCAAACTATAATGAACGATGGGAATGAAATACATCTGTTTTTCATTCAAACCTGAGCGCAGCAGAGGCGCGTTATCCATCTCTCTACGTCTGGTGTAATCTTTCTATCTCCAAAGGCATTCATCAGTTGTACTGGAGTTCTTTTTTCTCTTTTTTCCCCCCACAATCCCCCTAAAAAGCTACAATCAACACCTCTCAGTTGGAGAAATGAAGCAGAACCAGGCCTCCATTACTTTGAGTCTTGATGGATTCTTCACAGCTGCGGCCGAGTGTCTGCAAGCAGAGGCTGGAGAGACAAACAGCTGTAACGCATGCTCCACTAAAGACGTTCACCCACGAGCTGGCACTGTGTTCCATCAGAGCACACACACACAGACACACACACAGACACACACACAGACACACACACAGACACACTGCAATCGTTAACTAAAATTCAATTGCCCATGTCTAGCTATTTCATATCTAATTCCTTGTTAGGCAAAAGTGACATGGCACACATTAGAAACGGCTGACTGACAACAAATGACGAGTTGTTCTTCAAGAGAAACTGTTGGACAATGTTCCGGGAAAGATGTACTATTAATTAGTCATGTCTTTGTAATGACTAAATTCATGTTTAACCAGAAGCTGCTTGGCACATGCTATAACGCTGCTTCCCTTAATGCTAAAAGGTTGTTACCCTTATTTCCTTGTCTGGGTCATGAAGGAGCCGACGTTTAAATCAATGGGTGCAGATGTAAGTTTTCTACATGGATGAGTACCTTTTGTTGCTGCATGTGAGAAGGTCCTCTGACTGCCCCAGCCTTCTTTAGAAACAGCCATTAGTGCCTGCAAGTGACATCTGACCAGGCAGGAATGCATCACCGGAGCTGGAGGCCAAATTCTTGCAGAAGTGGGGCATCTTAGTAGACTGCTCCCTCACCCAAGTGCATTAACATGGTATTAATTACAAGAAAGGAATGAGTAGGGCTCATTCTTGCATGTTGGAAGATCTCCTGACTGGCATCCCTCCCTCAGACAGAGCCAGTATGCAAATCATGTTGCTCTGGGACTGGTAGCATAGTGGTTAAGGTACTGAATTATGAACAAGAAGTTCTAGGGTTCAGTGGTTCAGTGTTTAGCAGCCACTGTTGAGTTCTTTAGCAAGGCTTTTAACCCACAATTGGATAAAATTATTTTATTGATGCTTTTCATCCTTTTTGAGACATAAGGCTGCACAACTGTATACGGACATCTGATAAATGTAAAATTAAATGTAAATGTTAGGAACCCAAAGTACATGAAGATACAGGAAGAGCAAGCAAATTGCACACAGGTAATGAGCTGTAATAACCTCCAGACTTGAACTGGGTGTCTGGTGCTGTGAGATGATTTGGTACAAAAGCAGCATCCAGGAAAGGCAGAGCTTTTGTTGAGCCAAGGTGAGCCAAAGAAACTTCAGCTGGTCAAAAAAGTGCATGGGAAAATGATTGAAATGTCCTTTAAAGAAAGATTGAAAGGGATTTTTTGCATGTTTCTTTACATAATATCATAAAATGATTCAATGAATCTCAAGGAACTTAGTTTCGAAAATCAAGGACACAAACTTAAGCTGAAGACGCAAGATCTTCGATCCCTCTGGTGGACTGAATAAAGAACCATCATTCAGCAATACCTGATATAACAAAATGGGCAAGCGACTACTTTGTCAAACCTTTGCATAGCACTGCAGTGCAGAGTTACATTCAGATGTCACTTAAAACTTTACTGTTCAAAAATGAAGTTAGAAGAAGAAGATGGTAACCATATCCAGAAATGGTGTTGACTTTCCCTGTGCTGGACCATCACACAATGGAAATGTATATGATGGTCAGAATAATCAGGATTCCAGACCTTTCTTTTTCTTTTAATGCTTTTTTTTTTGTTTTTTTTAATGTACACTGTATGCTCCGGACCAAAGACAAAAGGATCACCCTAATTGTTAACAGCAACAAGTTTAAAAGCCATGCTCTGTCATGCTATGGGGCTTTTACGACAAAGTCATTTACACTTCTGTGATGGCAGCATTAACATAGAAAAGTACACAGATATTAGAGCAACATATTTTGCCTTTAATACTTCATCTTTTCCAGGGAAGCCCATGCATTTTTTCAACAAGTCAATGCAAAACCACATGCTGCACACAATACGTGATTAAGGAAGAAGAGGGGATGGTTACTGGACTGGCCTGCCTATAGTTCTGACCTGTCTCATGACACCGTGACTCACTGATTGAGGTAAAGTAAGCAGTCATTTAAAGGAAAAGGCACTAAAAACCAATCATTCTGATGAGGACTCGGGGTGAAAGGATGCTCTGGTGCTTCATTTATGTGGTATTTTGAAAAAGCTTGTCAAATACATTTCATTAATATCCCACCCTGAGGAACACTGATAAGAACTTGACTTTATGGGTTTTAGTGATTCCAGAAATTAGCTGTTTGGTCCCAGTTAATTGAAGCATAACTCTGTAACTGAAAGACCTCACCTTATTAGAGGTGGGCTATAAACCAGGGTTTCACCATTGGAAACCAGTTCTTTACACACTCTGGTTTGCCTCACATCTCTGGCAAGGCGAGGTCTTTCAGGCCACAGATTAGTGTTATTAGTGTTAAGGCCCAGAATGGGCACAGACAAAATAAGTCAGTTACCTGACACCATTAACTCTAGCTCTCTCAGTACCCTGGCACCATTAAGTCCCACTCTGTCAGTACCCTGGCACCATTAATTCCAGCTCTTTTAGTTCCTTGGCACCATTAACTCCAGCTCTGTCAGTACCCTGGCACAAATAGGGCCAGCTTTTTTAGTACCATGGTATCAGTAATTCCAGCTCTTTTGGTAACCTTGCACTACAAATTTCTGTTCTTTTGGTACACTGCCAACATTAAGCGTCGCTCTCGGTTCACTGCCACTACGTGAGTCCAATTGAAAATTGGCTCGTGCCTTTGTCCATTTGTGGTCTGGTCAGTTTTTGGTCTCTGTATCTATCCCTTCTGGTTGCCTAGTCTTTAGTACTCCTTGGGTGTTGTTGTCACATGAAGGGACCAGATGTGTCCAAACAATTTCACTTTTAATTTTTGTGACAGCTTCCTTTAAGCATACAAGAGATAACACTGTGACAACCAACCAAATTCTCCCCATAGCCCTTCTGATTATTTACTATATATTATTGTAACACCTTTAATGTATGAAAAGCTTAAAAGCAGCCAATAGTACAAAAAGGTTCTTAAAATTAGCTACTAGCTAAATATTGATCGTTATAAATTTTAAACATTTTATGGTGCAATGGCAGAAAAGCAAATGCACTGTCTCAGTATTTTCAATGGCGAATCTTTGCCTCCATCTACTGGTTTAGCTTCGTATTTGAATTTTAGTGATTTGATTTCTACGCCACACACAAGCAGAAATTTGTATGGTAACAAAAAAAAGGAATCAGAAAAATTAGCCGATGTAGTAACAGCTCATAGCTTTTTCTTTTGGACGGCTATTGCCTTGCTAAAAATAGCAACGGCTAGCATATTGTGCTATTGTACTCCTACTGGTTGCTCAACCAGTCGATGGCAAAGCTGGTTGCCCAGTATGATCTTGCTTGTTTTGTTTTTCAACCAGCATGTGCCAGTCACCAGCATACCCAGAAAAGAACAACATGTGCTGGTCACAACCAACCAAGAACCAGCAAAGATCAGTATGTGCTGGTCACAACTACCCAAAAACCAGCAAAGACCAAGATGTGCTGTTCACCAGCACCTTCAGTAAAGATGTGCTTGTCACCAGCACCCCCAGCAAAAACCAGCATCGCCAGCAAAAACATGTTCAAAACCCAACAAACGCTGGTCACCACCAAGTCCAGCATCATGTTGGTCTGTTTTTTTCCCAGTAGGGTGGATAGTAAAATGCATCTTGCTAACTGATCAGACAAAACAACATACATTTTCTTTAACAGGGTGTCATTTTACCCAAGTCCTTCAGTCATTTTGCGAGTAATATTGGGCACCAGGGAGGATTACATATCATCCGATTTTGACACCACTCTTTATCACATCTGAATTTAGTGGACAAGATTTCTTCTCGGAAGTTATGATAGACAATGCCGAAGAGAACAATTCAGATGTAACGTCAGAAAATTACATTGCAATTTGAAGAAATATTCAAATAAACCAATTAAATCTTAGTGCCTGACCTGGCCATTTAATTCTGGCTGTGTTATCCCAGACTAAAATTTTGTTGCTCAAATGTTGATCTTTGATGTCTCAGGAGACTTTTTTGTGATTCTCACTTTTGTTATATTCAGAGATCAACTTTGTCACAAATGTTTCCCCTAAAATTGCTTAGGAGAAATAGCAGTAGACAACAATGAGACATGAGATACTTCTGAGGTTAAAGGAGATAAAACT